>DWCF01001602.1:0-29077 GCA_018230265.1 Delias oraia | reverse complement strand
ATAAACAATGCAGTTTATACGTTTAGAAAGAGCCTAGACTTATAAGTTATTCTATATCCGGGAAGAAATCTAGATTTATCAGATCTTTATAGCATTTACTTTAATACTACCTACTCGCTTCGTCTTAGAAATGTTAATATTTGTTATTTATTTAAAACATATAAAAACGTTTCTTTAATATTAATAGTATTATTCTACTTGTGAACAATATTATATATTATTTGGCAATGGAGCAGACAGGTCGTCGCTATGATAAAAACCGCCCATGGGCAACCACGCTGCAAGCGCTTTAGTTATTTTGCAAACTTTACGCCTCTTAAGTAATATTATTACAAGGGCCTCTAATACCCTGCCTCATTTAGAAAACAGTATTGTTTCACGCTGGTATTCTGTGAACCCATAGTATCACTTCTGACCAGCTGGCTCAATTAGTTCTTTAGCAAGGTTCTCCCATCGATATGACAGTGTTAAGATACTCACCCTGCCACTGATAAGCCCTTCCATAAACTAAATAAAGAATATATTACTATTCGAACGGAATCGAACACGAAACCTCTCGCTTCTTTCAGCTCATAACATCACTAAGCTACATGTATGTCTTAAACAATTGTATCTATTAATCTTCGCGAATAAATACTTCGCTAAAATGAGTTCAATAACTGAAAAATGTCAAAAGCAAAACCATTATGTAGTTACAGCTAAGTGCCTACCAAGAAATACAGTACAAAACCAATTAAGAAATAATTTGTAATCTCAAAAGAATTCAAATGAAGTCTCTAGGTACCTGAAGGATAATTGATTTGATTTCAATAACACAGACCCCGCTTCCAATGTAATTGGCGATTCCATCCCAAATGTGATTTTTACTTTTTAAATATACATTTTCGCTTCATTTAAATATACTAGAAAATTTTGCATGAATATGGTTTTACTTACTTAGTAGCGAAGTTTTTTATGGTATAGCGAATAATGAAACACGTGGAACTCCTATATGGTACTCCTATATGTTCACCGTTGGACAACCGTGAAACAGTCCGCGATTTGACTGTGTTACCGTCTTTTTACTTTGCTTACGTGGCAGTATTTCAAGGTCCTCCGATATTCTAACTCAAACAGACAACAAGTACCATTTCACTCTGAGTATTCTGTGAGCCCGTGGTATCATTTCAGACGAGTCGCCCATTTAGTGCGTCAGCATATCCTTCAGTGTAGCTCTCTCACAAGAAAGCCATGCAGAAGTTTATTTATTTAAATCAGGTGCATGCAAAGGTATTTATAAACCGATACGACTTGAAGACCTAGAAAAGATCGCGTACCGGTCTCTAAAAGGCCGGCAACACAACCACGGCACGGTCTATGGATGGAGGTTTATCCTAGATGAGCCTTCCGCTCAATTGCCACAGTATGCATTAAAAAAAACCTTAATGCCGTTCGGATCTCGGATTTCATATTTCAATATGACGGTCTTCGCGTTTACGGAATGATGTCGTAAGGTACCGACGTTCGAAGGTTGAGACTAAATTATTTGTGAAGGATTTTAAAACTGTTATGAAAGTTAAGACTGATGGTTACACAATTTGTTTGAAATATTATTACATCTTGAATGTCTAAAAAAATATTAATTTTAGTGTATACATACACTACCATGAAGCGAGAGGTTCAGGTTCGAAGACTAGTCCGGATAATTATAAATTATAATTTAATTTATAATTTGTTCGGACAGTGGTCAAGCCCTTCCAGAGACCTCCAGATACTGTCACACCTGTGTAAGAGCTATGCTGAAGCAAATGCTAACACACTAATTGAGGCTGCTCGTCCGAAGTGATACCACGGGCTCACAGAATACTCAGCATAAAAAAGTGGTTGTGGCTGAAACTCAAAAATCTCTTACCACATAGCAGACCCATCTGCTCCGTTGTCCGCTATACTATAAAAAAACACGCTAACTCCGGGGAACGTTATTTTGCTATATAAAACATTAACGTATCAATGTCTCTATAAAAAAATTGAAGATCTTGGTCGAAAAATTATAAACTAGCGTTGTTTTTAAAATTTTATATCATATAATTATACAGAAAATATATTTAAAAATATTTATTTAATCCAAAAATAGGTTTTGATTGACTCTCCGACTTAACTGATATCCGCATAATATTTTATAAAAATCAGTCATACGTTTCGGAGTAATTTGGCAACAAACGCCGAGACACAATAATTTCATATATTAGTTATTTCAAGTAATTAACTTACCTACGTCATTATAATGGTAAAACTAAATCCTTGAGTGTCTGCTTCGGTATAGCAAAGACAATTTTTAAAGCGCTTTTAAGATAATAAGTCATTTTTGCATACAACCATAATATTAAGGGAGCGGTATTATTATATGATTATTTTAATAGTAATTATATAACACCCGGCAGGAAAAGCCCTTACGCTAGTCACGGAAGAGCTTTTTTTTGGAACGACTACTCGCTGTATATCCGACCATATGGTCCTGACAGCTTTTAATGCGGTACAGCTTTATTATTAACGAGGACACCCTTCGCCTGCGTTGAGCTGTAACGATCGCTCTTACCAACAGCGAGAAACCTTACTAAAATACCGTACATGCTTTACTTAGATGTATGAAACATTAAAAATTACGACATATAACAAAAAACCCACTAAAGGTTCCTGTGCCCTTGGCTTTTGTAGCATATAAGCTTGTATGAGCAATTTAGTACTTAAATAGTGAATTATTTCGTAATGGTTCCGTTATAACTTAATTAAATGTTGAATAATTAAAATCTAAAATTTTCTGACGCACCAATGGGGCCGACTATTTCCCAGTGATACCATGAGCTTGCAGATTAGTAGAATACATACGTGAAACAAATATGATCTCTTACTATAGAGGAGACCCTCCTGTTACGTTGTTCGCTATACCATTCCATACCGAACCAGGCTCTCAAAACTTATTTGAATTGCATTTGCGGTATTGTAAATTCACTTATTTGCGGACAAAATGCAGCAGATGGGCCTCCTATATGGTAAAAGAACACTGCCACCCATAAACACCCGCGCCACATTCCGCAATTTGGTTATGCTTCCAGCATTTTACCACGTCCTCATTCAGAACACACACACATATACACAATCAGAACTCACACATTTCCTATCACTCAGAAAAACACAGTACAAGTACCGATTTACGTATTCTTTGAAATCATGGTATCATTTCGGATGAGCCGTTCCTAATTATTGCGTCAGCATATGATTCAGCATGGCTCTGCCTTGAGTAATTAATTATTTTAAATTTTAGTTTCATTCTCTCTCATGATTATAAAAGCGTAATATTTTTACCAACATTTCTTCTCAGATGAAAGTGATTGGTAGATTTCTGTCTATATACAGAATTCTAATATATACATTCAAATAAAGAACAAAAGCTACCTAAATCTCTCGTCAAATTATTTTTATTCGAACCGCGTACGTTCAGAATATATTATTATATCTCTATCTTCTCTATCTTATATCTCATCGCATTGATAGTAAGAGAACACCACCGCACATGGCCACACGTGCACAATCCGCGCTATGTTTTTTTATATATTGGTATAACTTAAAAGTGTTTCTGTATCCTCACTCACTCAGCGATAGTATAAATACTCTTGTACGTTGGTATTCTTTGAGGTCGTAGTATTACTTTTAACGAGCCGACTCAGTATAGCCATGCCTTTTCCATAAGCAATACAATGTTAATACATCCGGCCCCTGTCAAGCCCTTTCAAAGATCAAATAAATTATTTTTTTTTATTCAAATCAAGGTTCGAACACGATACCTGTGGCTTCATGGTAGGCTTGTAAGGCTTTGAATAAAAATTATATAAATCTACAACGCATAAGTCATTATTTCTTTACCGGTTAGTAACTGGTATTGCAAGTAAGTTTCACCGGCATTGCCAATTATTAGTGAGGTTTTCTTGAAATTTTGCTTTTTGATATGAAAAGAGAGGCAAACGGGAAGCAGGCTCACCTATCTATCGCTCATGGACATAGCGCTGGCTGGGTCCCGATTTCGTTTCCAGTCTTAAATTTCATTGTATTATTAGTATGAAAATTTAAATGCTACCACTAAGTAAATCTGCGGCTAAATTGGCATTATTTTAAAATGAGAGCGTCTCCAATATCCTTTACACTCGGGAGAGATCCTGGACCCACCAATTGGACCGGCTCGTCTGAAAGTGATACCAAGGGCTCAGAAAACTCAGCGTGAAACGATACTTGTAATAGTTTCGCAGAGTGCCTGAGGATATCGGAGGCGGTTAAAAGTGCCGCTTGACTGGCGTAAGAAGTCAGAAACACAACCAACTCGGCGCGCTTATCCATTGGCGGCGGTGTTCTCTTTGAATATGATCCACTTGCTCAGTTGGCCGCTGTAGAAAAAAAAATATGCTGACGCACTTATTAAGCGGGCTTTTCAAAATGATACCACGGGCTTACAGAACACTCTGCGTGAAACGTGGCGTGGAGTGGCGTAAAAAGCCAGCAACACAATCAAAGCGCTAACTCTTGCGCGTGTTCAGTTACCATATAGGAGACCCGCCTGCTCTCTCATCCCCTATACAATAACAAAAATATTGTCTCTGTAAGAAATATGAGTACAAGAAAAGTTTACGCGTACAAATACAAAGCTCAAGGTCACTGAATATTACCACTTTTTCCTGAGGAAAACACGAGGATACGAGTTTTCCTACCGTCACTTTATTGTAAATGGGGTCGTTCAACCTAAACAATGGGCAACAAAAGGTATTGTTATTGAAACCTTATAGCAATTATGTGTATGTAACCGGCTCAAGAACGCTATTGTCTATAGTCTATGCTATGTTTAGCTTAAAAACTCCCTGTTATCCCCTTATATTACCTTAAAAACGATGTTTTTTCAATGTTCTATCTCGTTTTTTTACTGACAAGCGTGTTGAATAAACAAATTTATAAGGTATATAAATATTGTACAAGTTTTATTTTCAACTGGTCAATAGAACTGGACAACGGAGCAGGTGGATCTCCTATATTCTATATATATCTGCTATATGTATATAGGCTGCGATATCCTGACTCACTCATAGAAACACAGTAGAAGCACCGTTTCAAGTACAACTCTTATTTCACGCTGAGTATTCTGTGAGCCCGTGGTATCACTTCGAACGAGTCGGCTCAGTAAGTGCGTCCGCATATGCTTCCGCATGGCTCTCCCACGGATATGACGGTATTAAGACACTCGTCTGACCAAGACTGTCAAGACCGTCTATAGACTGAATAAATTATAAATTAAATTATAATTTATAATTGTCTGAACCCGGATTCTAAAACGATACCTCTCGGTTCGGTAGATCTATTAAACCACTTAGCTACGAGGCTCTAAAAATATAATAACGCTTACAGAAAATATTAGAGTAAATAATACTTGCATAATCTTGTCTCTGAATACATATGATTGCATAATGACAACCACCTGTTGGCCTAACATATTACATCCGTAAAGTACACATTAAAAATTCACTTTAGGTTGGCTACACGTGTTCTAGAGTTATAACAGTTTTAATAATTTACTCGTGACGTAGGTAGTTTTGTAAAAAAAAATATTCTGTACATATATGAAGAATGCATATTATATGATTTATTTTATTTTGATTGATCAAGATTCTATAAAAATAGAGATAAGTTAAATAATTCATTGTTTTATAAGAATAGAAGAGACTCTTTCGATACGTATTTAAATTTAATTCGAATAAAACAGTGTTACACTTTAAATTAAGAACAATAATGTTTTAATAATATATCCAACATAGCCTCATCTTCATCAATCATCTTAAAAAAACAAATTTATTTTTCAAACAACACATATGCTTTATGTATGTTTTTAGATAGATTTAATGTAATTTCTAATTTCTATAAATGAAATATTTTAACAATTTTTGAAACTTTTTTTTTCATTTTAATACGAATTTTCCTATTTAAATTAATAATAATAATCAAATACAAAGTTATATATATTTATATATAAATACAAATATACATAATTAATACTCATATGACTTTTAAAACAATTGTTACTTCCAAAAATGTATCAAATGTAGTAGCGCACCACTCATGGACGTGCATTTTGTTGCAAAATCGAGACAGAAAATCTTATTTTATACCAGTTTAGATGGAGTTTAATAGTCTGGATACATTAAAAGTTATGTCACTCCTACTTGATACAATGATTTCCGCTTACTTTCACATGTGTATACACTGCATGTGACAATCACCTGGTTAAGATTACAATCCCTATTGTTAAGGTAATGGTAAACGAAGCTAAGATGGAGCGAGAGGTATCGGTATGATATTAATTTTTAATTTATTCGGTCTTTGGAAGGGATTGACAGTGGCCTGGCGAGTGTCTTGTCTACTGTCGCACCCGTGGTAAAGCCATGCTGAAGCATATGCTGACGCTCTAATTGGGCCGGCTCGTCTAGCAATACCACGGGCACACAGAATACTCAACTTGAAATGGTAACTGTGTTTCGCAGAACGAGTGAGTATATCGGAGGCCCTTAAAATGCCGCTTAAGTGGCGTAAAAAGCTGGCAACACAATAGCGCGGCGCGGATTTTACCACGGTTGTCCATGGGCGGCGGTGTTCTCTTACCATATAGGAGACCCACCTGCTCCCTTATCCGCTATACTATAAAATAATATTTTACAGCCTGGGAATCGAACCCCGTACTTATAAAATCATGGTAACTTACAAGACATCTCAACTACTTAGTTTATAATATACCAATTATGTAACCAATAATTGGAATTGACGTGCTGTGTGCTCTTCCTACGTTTATATGAAAATAATTACAATTGTTTATTTGAAAGTTCATTATTTCTCAACTATCTCAGATGAATGTTCATAAAAGATTTAAACAATAAGAAACATATTAAATAACTAAAGGAACGTAGTATAAATGACGATTACGAAATAGAAACTAATCTTAATTGTGAAGCATGATTTTTCTTTTTTTATAATTTAACCAGATTTATTCACTTTTTGCTTGTTTTGATTATATTATTCGAAAAATATTCATCTTAAATACAATACGAAATATACATTTTAATAAAAATACACATTTTCAATGTTTTTACATAATTAGTATTAGTATTCGTGTTAAAGATATCTCTGAGAAAGGTCATTGCATCGTTGCGTGATGGATATCTGTATAATTAAGAATAATTATCTTAGCGAAAGAATACAGCTTATGTTAAGTAATACAGCAAAGCTAAAAGGTCGTGTTTAATTTTTATTATTTTGTTTTACAGAAAATGAATCTGTTTTGGTGCTGCCTGGCAGCAGCATTCCTAGCAACGGTTAATGCTGCAATAGATGTTGAGAAAACGGTAAAACAAGTGCAGAGTATTCTGAAAACAAACGATCTCTTACCAAACCTAAGCAGAGATGAAATTATACAATTACTAAATGATATAAGAGCAGAAGACGCAAAGTTGAATACAACACCCAAAAGTCGGATAATAGCTAGAGATCTTAAAACAACAACACCTTATAAAAATGATGATGATAATGAAATCAATTCAGTAACACTGTCGCCAGAAAAATCCAAATTTAAAAAAGTAGAGAGCACTACAAAATCAAGTGCCCAAACTTTAACCGTTGTCTTCCCTTATACACCAAGAGATGGGGCGTCTTTACAAGAACTATATACTCGACCCCCACGAGTTGAAGTTGTTGAAGAGAAAGTAACACCTAAACCAACAAGAACTCAAAAATCAGCGAAACTAAAAGACACCTTGTTAGATAATGCAAAAGTTGCGAGTGAACCGAATTTCGATTTGCCAACAGAATTGCAAGCTTTTTTGGACGCGC
This sequence comes from Delias oraia, assembly GCA_018230265.1. Lineage (NCBI taxonomy): Eukaryota > Metazoa > Arthropoda > Insecta > Lepidoptera > Pieridae > Delias > Delias oraia. The sequence continues at coordinate 21,184 of DWCF01001602.1, read as the reverse complement.
ATGGCTTGAAGGGAAATCCTGAGAAAGATCACTTTCTACTTCCTTTGGATGGCTTTAAACCTCTTCCTCCTGCCAAAATTGTAGATGGTAATGTGGAATTACCAGAAAACATCCTCCTTACGTATGATTTAATCTCACCAGATGACTTAAAAGCTTCGAAAATAAATAAAAACACAGAAACTAGTTTTCTTTATAAGCCATTGCGCCCAGAGTTACCGTTTGAACTAGATACTGCTGCTTCAGAATCTGATGAAACAGTCTTACCTCTGAATTTGCCAGTACGTAAACCAAAATCTATTCCGCAACAAAATTACGAACCAATCGACTATGATTCAATAAAGGTTATTCCTCTCAAAACCGGTCCCGATCCGATAGAACAAGAAAAAGCTGTATTGGACAGCGACACAGCCAAAAGACAAACTAATGATACAGAAACAACAACTGAAAGTGCAACTGAAGAGAATACAACTGTGGCTTCTGATAGCAAAAGCGATGCATCAGACTCCGCATCTGCAGGTTCAAATGCAGCAATATCTGACCTTGAGGATTCGTTTGGGGGGCCAGCACCGGAAAAACCAGGTGATTCGGAGCTTCCGCCTCCAAAAAAAAATGGTTTCTACTGGATGTTAGACTGGAATAGCTTTTTAGAAGTTGGGGATGGTGATACCAAAGTCAATATTCGCTTTGAACCCAAATTGGGTGATCCGCAAATGTTTTTGCCCATTACGGTGCCGTGAAAGTTGCTTTCGTTTTGTTTTATTCTAGTCTTGTGGGTAAGGGTGAAAAGCTCAGAAGGGGTAACGCATAAAACTGCTATTAATTCTGTCTACATCATTTTATAATGTTTTAACATGCGTCGATTATCCATCAAGTTCAAAACTTTTGTAGGTATTATCATTTATAGATTATTATTTAATACAGATATATAAACTTGAATTGGTTACTTACGGTTAGCATTTAAATGAGACTGAAAGTGGGTTATTAATAATAGTCTACAAAAAAGTAAAACTTAATATAATCTCGACTTTTTTTATGAAAATTACATGATAAAAACTTTTTAGAATTTGTTGAAATCTATGAATAGGTATACCCATAGATGCTACACTTCCGTTTATTGAAAAAATATGTAATCAGCGAAGTTTTAACAGTAGGTAGTCATTTTAAACCAGTTATTCTTTATAGTATGTATGTAATATCCAATTATCCTTGTAAATAGATTGTGAAGAAATTAACCAGTGAAATCAATAAAATGCAAGCCAGTTATATTGGCTAGACGCTAATGAAAGTGAATTAGCATCGCGTGCGATGTGCAACGCTAAATTATATGCCATTTGTACATAGTTATCGCATAAGTATAATAAAATTTTATTGCTTCATTCTCTTTTATTTGCAGAAATTCTTTTCAAATACATAGAGATCTTGTAATGTGTAAATATGCCGTTTTAAAAGGTATTGTGGCGCGGTTGTCCATGGACCGCGGTAATCTCTTACTACAGAGACGCCTGCTCCGTTGCGTGCTATACAACAAAAAATCCTAGATAAGTATCTTGCTCGATTATCTATGATTTTTAATACAAAAAAACTGGATACATTTAATGTATCTATTTTGAGATCCTCGTAGCTTAATGGTTTTAAAAGTGTACCATGGAGCGAGAGGTATCGGGTTCGAATCCCGGTCCGGATAATTATAATTTATTTTTAATACTATTATTAATTGTCTTAATACGAGTATGGTCGCACCCGTGGGAGAGCCATACTAAAGCATTTGTTGACGCATTAATTGCGCCGATTTGTCTGAAGTGATACCACGAGCTCACAGAATACTCAGCGTGATACGGTATTCCTACTGTGTTTCGATGAGTATGTGAGGATATCGGAGGTCCTTAAAAATGACGCTTAAACGACGTAAAAAGCCGGCAACACAACCAATACGTGGAGTGTGGCACGGTTGTTCATCGCAGCGACCCACCTGCTCCGTTGTCCGCTATAGCATTAAAAAAATATCTGAGTTTGACATCAAAATCTTTGTATGTATAAATGACAATTTATGATTATGTACAAAGGTTTTGGTATATATATAAGGTATTGTCACAAAATTTAAATTGAAATCGTAGACCTAGATATTTCTGAGCTGAGCAATAAAGATAATCCATAAATGGAAGGTGCTTGGAGAACATATGGTTGAAATTTTACGTCGAGCTTTCAACCCGAGTTTCTATATAGGTCACAGTTGACCGTGGCGGCTTGCCAATTGCTAACCCGCGACTATAATTAGAACGGTAAATGATTTATTGTTTATCTTTGGGGATTTATCTTAAATAAACAATAAGATTACGATCGTATTGTACAAAATTTGAGGTTTTTTTATAAATGTTCTTACCATGCAGCCTATTTTTTTTTCTTTAGCGGATAACAGAGCAGGCGGGTCTACTATATATTAAGAGAACACCGCCGCTCGTGAAAAACCCCGCCATTTAATTTATAATCTATGCGGTCTCTGGAAGAGCTTGACAGTGGTCGCGCGAGTATCTTAATACACACCCGTAGGAGAGCCAGGCTGAAGCATATGCGTACTCACTAATTGGACCGGCTCATCCGAAGGGATACCACGGGTTCTCAGAATACGCAGCGTGACACGGCACTTGTACTGTGTTTCGCAGATTGTTTGAGGGTATCGGTGGCCCTTAAAAAGGATATAATAAGAATGGAAAGGAGTATAATGCCGGCAACATAACCCGTGCGCGGACTATGGCGCGGTATATATAATGAAATGACATACACGAAACTATATAAAGTAGTTTGTGAAATTTATATCGAATTATATTCATCCCTGGACTTACAATGTCTTTAAGCCGGGGTATTAATTTGATTGACGCACTAATTATGCCGGCTCATCAGTGATACCACGGGCTCATACAACATTAACTAGAATTATATAATATATTTAAAAAAAAGGTTTATATATAGAGTAACTATTTGCTTTTTGAGTTTAGTCAATAACGGGCTCACAGAATACTCAGCGTGAAATGGTAGTTGTACTTGAAAGATGAAGTATCTTACGAGTTACTCACTGTGTTACGCTGAGTAAGTGAGGATATCGGAGGCCCATAAAAATGCCATTTAAGCGGAGTAAAAAGACGGCAATGCTACCAATGCGCGTTGCCTAAGGCTTTCTCTTACCATATTTCAAAACAGCTTTTCCTATATTATTGTCAGGAGGAGAGAGAAACAAAACATAAATATTTTTATTTTCCTTGAAGTTATTCAATGTAATCTTAATATAACAATTTCTGTATTATTTAAACTTACCACGATCAAGGTCAAATGTAAATTATTATTGAAAATCGGCAGAATATTCATGAGAATTAATTTAAGTTTGTTTGTAGTTGGTATAGAGTTTCTTACTTAATTCAAAATCATTTATTTCTAGGCAATAGCTTATTGAACTGTAAATTTATTTACTAATTAGAGTTATTAAAAAAGCAGTGAAAGATTTTACACTCTCGATAGCATTCTATTTTCATTCTATTATTAAATACAGACTTATTAGCCACTTAGCCTCGTAGTTAAGTGGTCGTATAAGCCTACCACGAAGCGAGAGGTATCGCTTTCAATCCCCGGTCCGAAAAATAAAATTTATATTTTATTCGGTCTTTGTAAGGACTTGATAGGCCGGGCGAGTGTCTTAACATTGTCGCACCCGTGCCAGATCTATGCTGAAGCAAATGCTGACGCACAAATTGGGCCGGCTCGTCCAAAGTCGTACCACACAAGTGAGTGAGGATATCGCAGCGCTTTGAAATTATACTGCTTAAACTGCGTTAAAAACCGGCAGCACAACCAAAGTGCGGATTTTGGCGCGGTTGTCCAAAGCAGAAGCAACTCTCATGCTCCTTTGCCCGCTGTACCATATAAAATAAAAATACAGCCTTTGTTCTATAAAAGATACATTTTACAACATATTCCCAGTAGATCTGTTAATAAATTAAATAAAATTTATATTTTGTCTATAATTAAGATCTGTTTATCTGTTAATCTAAATATGTAAGAATTTCGCATATAATATAAGTATGTTAACCTAAATTGTACGCTGAGTTAATGTGACGTCACCTGTTTACCTAAGAAACCATATTTAAGAGAATATAATTATATTATTAAAGATTTACCTTAAAATAAACATTCTGGCACTAGAAAATTAGATTTAGTCTATATTTGTTATGAATTAACTAATTAGTTAAGAAACCCAATTTACGTGAAAATAATGATATAAATGATTGTTTAAGTATGGAGAGCCTCGTGGCTAAGTGGCCTAAAAGGTCTACCACAAAGCCAGAGAGAGGTACCGGGTTCGAATCCCGGTCCGGACAATTATAAATCATAATTTAATTTATAATTCATTCGGTCTCAGGAAGGGCTTGACAGTAACCGGGCGAGTGTCATGATACTGTCGCACCCCTGGGAGTGCCATGCTGACGCATATGCTGACAGAATGGGCTCACAGAATACTCAGCGTGAAGCGGTACTTGTATTGTGTTTCGCTGAGTGAGCGAGTTACGCCGTTTATTCGGCGTAAAACGCCGGCAACACAACCAATGCGCGGACTGCGGCGGCGGTGTTCTCTTACTATATTGGAGACCCACCTGCTCCGTTGTCCGCTATACTACAAGAAATGTGGAATGGTATAGTATGGCTTCTCCGCAACTCAACGTCTGAGCGCCTCTTTGGCGTATGTGGTAGTGTGGTGTGTCACTCGAACCGAGAGCTAGGGCTCTCCAAGAAACTTCAGCAGGCCTTTCCGATCTGACGACCTCGGAGTCCCGACGTGTTGTACCTATTAATATAAAGAAATCTGTTAATGCATTATTTACAGTATTATTAAAGTATTTAGTATGTAGCGGACAACAGACATGCAGGTTTTCTTTATGGTGAATACCGACTCTAATGGAAAACTGCGCCACAATCCGCGTTTAGGTTCGGTTGCCGGCTTTTTTGCCGTTTCACACTGGTTACGTGGTATCGCTTAGTATAAGCTGTTCCAATTAGCATATGCTTCAGCATGGATCATGTAATTGTACTGTCTTTTGCTTTGTAAATGAGGATATCGGAGGCCTTGAAATTATACCGGCATAGCATACATAACCTAGCGTAGATAGTGGCACAGTTGCCCATCGCCGGCGGTAATCTCAAAACAAAAAAAAGTTATTGACGTGCATATCTAAAGAGGCAATCTCGTTTAGAAATAATATAATTTGACTTATTTATGAGGTTAGTTATAACATGCTAAGTTAATATTAATAGTTCTTTTCAATCTCTTGGTAGTACTTACATAAAACTTTCAAATTATACAGTTAAGCGATGTAAAAAGGCAGCCAACGAAATAGTGACTTTTGACGTTGTTGTCCATGGGCAGCAGCGATTGCTTAACTATGAAGAGTGTAGCATTTCGTTGTTTGCTATATAATAAAAAATACTATTATATTGAAATATATATATACTTATATATTGAAAATGTTATGATAAAAAAATTGTTTTAAAGTTTCCATTGAAAAACGTCGCCTGAAAGTAGGGCGAAGTTAGTGCCTTCATTAATCAAAGGAGCACTTAAGATTGTATCGGTCTTCAGATTTGAATAGCTCATTTTAGTTGAATATAATTTATTATAATAATTAATCAGTACAATTTGAAATGTTTTTCAGCCGAACAAGATTTTGTCCCTCCAAAGCTGAGCGTTTTTTAAGTTATTTTGTGCCACGCACCATCTTTCTGTGGAATCAGCTTGTTGCAGAGGTATTTCCAAAACAATATGAATTGGGATCGTCAAAAAAAGAACGTTCCCATTCCTTAAAGATCGCAACGCACATGCGCATCCATATACCTGCAAGTGGGGTGTTCATGGGCGGAGAACCGTTTATTATAGGTTGAGCCTCCTGCTTGTTTGCCATCGTTTCCATAACAGAGAGAGCGCAACAGCCTCATGGCAGAGTGGTCTTATAAGCCATGACTTCATGTGCATGGTCTGGATAATTATTTATTTTTTCTGTCTTTGGAAGCGCTTAACAGCATCCGGTTTCTTAAGACTATTATCTATCCCTGTGAGAAAGCCACAACTGCCAGGGCCTCACAGAATACCAGCATGAAACTACTTGTACAGTCTTTTGATGTATGAGGACATATCCTCCGATAGGATATTCGTGAAATAATACTGCTCAAGTGGCATAAAGCCGGCAACACAACCAAAACGCAGACATTATAAAAAAATTAAGGTAAAAAAAGTAAGTCTAAGGTTATCATTTATTTAAATGATAAAAAAGGGCAATACAACCGGTTATCATAGGAAAAACTATTCAAAATCTATTCAAATAAAACTTATTTGAAAGGAATATTGTTGAGAATTGAAAAAAGGTCCCCGGGCGGACTAAGTAACGCAAAGTTTACGTAAATTCGTTACGAGTTTCCCAATGTCACAAGTGTCGGAAATAAGGCTTGAATGTGAAACACAAATAAATAGTTGATATTGAATGTTTTGCATGGATATAATATTATATAGGTTCTAGTTCGATCAGTGACAGATTTTTTAATCTTTCAAGTACTTTTTTTCGAGAGGAAACATGCCACAAAGCATGCTTTGGTTGAGATACTGTCATACGCCTCTATTTTAATTTAGAGGGACTCCAATACCTCACTTAAAAAACAGTACAAGTATTTTTTACGCTAGTATTCTGTGAGCCCGTGTATTATTTCGGACCAGCAGGCCAGTCAGTATCGCTTCCCACGGGTAAAACAATGTGAAGATAGTCGCCCGGCCAGCCCTTCCACCGACCGAAAAAATTAGTAATTTTTATTCTGACCGCGGATCTAATCCGATACCTCGCACTTCGTGGTAAGCTTATGAGACCATTAGCCTATAATCTACGAGGATCTGAATCGTTTGAAATTTAAAGTAAGGTTAAGGTATACATAATAATTTTTTGTATATAATATTTACAGTGTTTATTAAAAAACTGATTATTACAATTACATTACTGAAATAAAATTAGATTTTTTAATGAAAATTGCCAGTTACTGCCTCGTCTCTTTGCCTATTCGTAAAAACCTCCTCCAAGATTATCCATTCCTTTTCTGGTCCACATTGCTCCTGCTGCTGGTATTACGTCACTTACTCATCTTCTGAGTGCTCTGAGTGGTATCTCGATTTATTTTATTATATCTTAAACCAATGCCTAATTGACGTAGACCCTTTTTCTCTTAATATGTGTCTGTCATGAACATGGTAAATAGATACATACTTATTATAGCAAAGACATTATTATGATGATATTATTTTTAGCAAAGACAACTTTTACCAGTGATCAGACTCAGCAAAGTAAGTAAATCTTTTAGAGACAATGTAATACGCTTTTACATTAGAATTCCAGAAAACGTTCAAATATTTCTATAAATAAATTTAAAAAACTGTTGAAGGTTGTTTGTGTGATAGATCATACTATAGCGATTATCATACTATAATGATTTTATAAATGATTTCACGCTCTGGGAATAGGGTGCTCATGTCACGCATTTTCAGAACTAAGTTTTGTTATAATATAAATATTTCACGGAAGCCAAAAGATTACACCCACTTAGTTTGTTTAGCCGGTTCTTCTGAGTGGGTTTACCTTAGAAGCGGTGGTGGAATGATTTTCACGTTCAACGAGCTGCATTTTTTGTATTTATGTTAGATAGAAATATTCCATTTTATTTAATTACGTACCTAACCTATATTTTATCAATTGTTATAAGAAATAACAAAACTAAAAGAATTTGTATGAAGGTTTAGGTCGGGTCATAGAGATAAATTGTTCATATAGCAAGTAGTAATTGCCTACTCATCAGACAAAGCCTGTTCATTGCACGGCACCAACTGTATTGCGTCAACATTCATCACATCAAATGGCCCGGACCGGGTACTTATATGTTAATTGGTGTAAACGAAATATTCAATCTTTTATCAAATTGGAAGTGGTATGTTTTTATACAAAATATATTGTGTATGTAATCTATATTGGCTATATGGCTATACAAATTTTCTATTCTTACCCTTTTTATATGAAATTATAGGAGAGCCGTGCTGAAGCATAAGCTAACGCATTAATTGTTCCGGCTCGTCCGAAGTGATACACCGTGCTTACAGAATACTCAGCGTCAAACGGTAGTTGTACTTGAAACGATTGGTTTCGCTAGTGTGTTTCGCCTAGTGATTATATCGGAAGGGCTTAAAATACCGCTTAAACGGCGTAAAAATCCAGCAACACAACCAATCCGCTCACTGTTATGTGGTTACCCATGAGCGGCGGTGTTCTCTCCCCATATAGGATACCCACTTTATCCGTTGTCCGCTATACCATAAAAAACGGAGGCCAAAGGTCTCACCTACGAGATAAGTAGTTTTACGCCCACGGACACTCTTTGCAAGACCGCGGCAGCTTTGCTGGCCTTTTAGGAATACAAAGAATCTTTTTTGAACATTCGCAAGTCGCATTGGTTTGCAGGCAACTGATTTCATAGTTTTTTTTATTTAGTATAGCTGACAAAGGAGCAGGTGGGTCCCTATATGGTAAGAGAACACCACACGCCCGTTAACAACCGCACACATTTCGCGCGTTGGTTCTGTTGCTGGCTTTTTACGTCGCTTAAGGGGCACTTATACGCGCCTCCAATATCCTCACTCCTTCTGCGTTATAGTATCCTCTGAATGTTATAGTAGGTGTTCGGGAACATTAATAGAGTAGAAAATTACTTCAAAAAGATATAATAGGTGTTGTACAATCATAAACGAAACACGCTTTGCTGGAGATTGTTATGGTTGGGCACTATACCCTGTTGCCAAACATTTGCAGCAAACCCATTACGGGAACCATCGTTGGCAAATGTCCAAATTCGACGCCTTGCCTTACTATGGCACATTGCTGTCTTTAAACTATTAGGTGTAGATAATTAAGGCAAACTGTCATTAAAAGAACATATAACTGTGTTTAGACACAAAACGGAGTTATTTTCACAGGGATGTCGCGGCTGAGTGGTGTTCTTATCTACTGTGCCGTTATGAGTTCTGGGTTCGAGCCCCGAACAAAATATACTAATGTACTATTGGGCTAGCTTGTCCGACGTGCTACTATGGGCTTATAGAATACCATCGTTACATTATAATTATAATGTGCTTATAAATCCCGTAACACACATCAAACAAGTAGCAGTGCTCATGGACAACGGCCATCTCTGACCAACAAAGAAGATTTCATAGAAAAAATGTATAAGTTTTTGTGTTGTCGGTATTTTTAGCCACGTAAACGGCTAAGGTTCGTCGGAAATATAAGTTTCTCGTTGTTTTACGGTAAGTAATATATATATTTAGTAGTTTTGAATTTTTAACCTTTACTCATTAGAATAAAGTTCTTTCATCCGTGGGGAATCCATGCTGAAGCATAAACTGACATATTAATTAGACTGACTCGTCCAAAGAGATACCACAGGCTCACATAGTACTCCGCGTGAAACTGTACTGGTACTGTGTTTCTCAGAGTGAGTGAGGATATCAGAGTAACACAACCAATGCACGGACTGTAGCGTGATCGTTGTCCGCTATAGAAAAAATAATAATATAATAATTATATTAAATTAATTATAAAATTATTTAATCTGATTTAATTCATACGAAGCATCCAAGCTAACCGCAGCGTTCATGCAGCAGCCGTGAACGTCAAGTTGTAAATTGTCACTGTCTCAAAACTCTGATTACACCGATGTCTTACGTCAACTGAGCCGAACCTCAAGAGACGCTTATATGATTAGCTTGCAAACTTTGCCGTTAACTTGTTTCTAGATTCATGTACCAAACTAATTTAATTTCATATAATAATATACACACCAATGGAGAGTCACTCTAATTTATAAATTTATATTTACAGATTATAAAGATCCTCGTACCAGTCTAATACGAGAGGTATGGAGTTCAAATCACGGCCCGGATCATTATAATTAATTTATTAAAATGTCGGTTTCTGGAAGGGCATAAACAGTCGGTCGAATGTCGCACGACAAGAGCCATGCTGGCGCACTATAATTGGTGATTGGAGATACCACGGGCTCACAGAATACTCAGCGTGAAAAATACTTGTATAGTGTTTCGCTTAGTGAGTGAGGATAATGGAGGCCTTTAAAAATGCCACTTCATAAGGAAAGAAAAAATCACACAAAGTAAAGAAAATAAATGCCACAAAGAAAAGTGTAAAAATAAATTTAAAAGATATGTGCAGAGAGTTTCATGCCCCACCCGTGGGAGAGCCACGCTGAAGCATATACTGACGTAATGATAAGGCCGGTTCATCTGAAGTGATACCACGGGCTCACGAATACTCAGCGTGAAATGGTATTTGAGTTAGGATATCAGAAGTCCCCTGCACATATCTTTTAAATTTATTTTTACGCCTTTCTTTAAGCAGAGCTATAAAAATACAAGTTTACGCCTATATTTAGATAATCTTTGACCTTAAAGTATGTTTTTTTATAAAGATATTATAATGATAGTTGAAGACGATATGGAAAGTATAAGAAGATATTTTCTATATAAAAGAGGACCTCGTATCTATGTAAGTGGTTTTATAAGCCTACTACGAAGAGAGGTTCGAATGTAAATGTATGATTAATTATTCGATATATGGAAGGGCTTGAGAGTGGCTGAGCGAATGTTTTACCACGGTTTCATAGAAAAACTCTTCTAAACGATACTTGGACTGTGTTTCGCTGAGTGAGGATTTTGGACGACCATGATATTATACCGCTTAAGTAACATAAAAAGCCGGTAACCGGTAAAGCCGGTCCAGGGTCGGGTAACCGCTTATCCTAAATGAACCGTACCCGTTTGTCACAATTTTCATTAAAAAACTCACTTTTTTCAGTGAGTATAAATAAAGTCGAATATTAATCGCGAGCGACGACGAAATACCGATAGTGGAGTGGGAATATATGAAAAGAAATTGTACAGGCTATGTTCATTTACACTGCATTCAGCGGACATTGGATAAATGATCAATTTATACGTATGATGAAAAAAACTCTAAAAGAAGTATTTTTTATAGTATAGCGGTTGACGGAGCAGGTGGATCTCCTTTATGGTAAGAGAGCACCGCCGCCCATGGACAACTGCGCCACAGTCCGCGCATTAGTTCTGTAGCCGGCCTATTACTCCGCTTCAGTGGCATTTTTAAGAGCCGCCGATATCCTCATCATGATCATCATAATTTCAGCCGTAAGACGTCCACTGCTGGACATAGGTCTCCCCCTTGGATAAAGGTCCGTCCTCTTCCGGGGACCTTTATAAGGACGTCTGTCCACCTTGTGCGTCCCACGCTGCTTTTGCCGGTCCGTTGTGTCCACTCTAACAGTTATCACTTATCAATATCCTTACTTAATGAAAAAAACACCGTAGAAGTACCGTATCAAGTACAGCTACCATTTTACGCTGAGTATTCTGAGTATTTTTGTTTAACATAACAATATAGAATTTACCACTTTTCTATTCTTAAAAGCTGCGAAAATTAATTTATAATTAATAAAAGACACCTATTTATTATTTTATTTTATTTAGTAAGGTATACCAATATCCTCTAATAGTCTGTTTCGTCTCATTTTTATTTGAATTCAACGTAAAAATCCTGCCAGTTTGCTAGTCAACATTTGCACAATCTACAAACTTTTTTAATTGCTCTGCTTTGAATATCAATGTTAATTAATATTTAATTAATAATTGCATCATATTAATTAACAAATCACATTTGATAATTAGTACAAAATTTTGTCAAGTACGTGTCGGGTTGAATATAGGTAAAAATTATTGATCAGGGAATAAAATTAATTTTGTTGTTAGCCACAAAAAGTGAAAATATTTTGTTCTTTTATATCTATTATTTTATAAATAAAAGACGTTAACATAGCCTATGTTATACATACTACAATTTAAAAAACACAGTAACACAACTCTATATTAGAATAATTTCTATTCAATCAAAATCAAAAATTATACATAGCAATAAGGAACATGTACTATATGAATTAAATCACTTCAGTTTTTTGACAGCTAGTAAGGATTTTTAAGGTGTTTTGTGTCGCGCACCACGACTCTGTGGAATTAGCTGCATGCTGAGGTATTTCCAAACCAATTTGACTTGGGGACCTTAAAAAATTGTACTTATTCCTGAAAGATCAGCTATGTACATGCTTAGGGCCAAGATATATCCATGGGCAGAGGAGTGCTTTTCTATAGTATATATGGCAACAAAGTAGAGAATCTCTTCTATTAAGAGGTTACTTTTGCTCATGGACAACCACGCCACAATAATTTCAAAGTTATTATTTCAAGGTGCTCCGATTTCCTCACTTACTCAACGAAACACAATACAAGAAAAGTTTCCCGCTGGTATTCTAAGAGCCCCTAGGGCTCTTAGAATTTGCCTTGGAGGTGGTCCAATGGCGTCAGAATTGGCTTCAGAATAGTTCTCCCACGGCTAAACCTACGTAAGCCTCCTTGTTTGTCCTCCATTTTTATAAAAAAAAAGAAAATTCCGAATGCGTTTGAATGTGGAATGGAAATTCATAATTATGTTTGAAAACGAGTGAAGAGCAATGCGGGCGCCGAGTGCTCTTCGCGAATCAATTTATGAAATAGTTGGATTTGATTGAGTTGAAAAATTATGTCTTATATTATTGTAAATTTGAATAATTATTTAATATCTAAGCCAGACCTTCCCTAACTTTATTTAATTAAAAATGTTACGCCCTATATGATTGTTATTTTTCTTGCGTTGTCACCACCATAAACAATACTACTTACTATACTGGAAATAAACCCAGAGACAGTTAGCCTAATATCAATGGTTATCAGAAAAAATATATTTAATATTTCTATCCCATGACCAAGACATTTTATTTTACTAACAGACACACAAAATGTTTTTGTTGGTAAGAGACCACAACACCATACTCCACGCAGGGTGAATTTACAAATCACCCAAAAATCTACGTTTGGTAGGAGCCTAGAGATTTGTCATACAGGTTACGAGCCACGTACAGACTTCTGTTCTCTCAAAGGCTTAGCTATATTAAAGAAATTTTCTAGTGTTTTAATTTAAGAATAAATTTCACCTTTGTGAGAGAAAAATTGTTTTATTATAATTGCCGGCTTTTTAGGACAGTTTAGCAAGACATGTTGGTCGATCTTCATTATCCTCACTCACTCAACATAGTAAGTGTAGTAATCATTATTTATTAGGAATAATAAAACAACTCTTTGGTGGGAGACAAATGACATTTATAAAAGATTGCCAGCATACTAACACAATACTAATCTATGTTTCCAACATATAACAGTAAGTATTTCACGCTGGTATTCTGAGAGCCCGTGGTATCATCCCATACGAGCCGCTCCAATAGTTTTATTATAAACGTGTACGTTCTTATGTTCAAATTTATTTCGAAGGGGTTTTTATAACCATTTAAGTTGTCGGTGCTAAGATCTTTGTGCAAGTGTTTATCGTTACAAAACTGTAATTTTGATTACACATCACTATAAACACTTCGCATTAGTGAATAATATGACCAGGTTGTGCTTATAACCTGAAAATAAATAAATACTATTAAAACTTCATACAATACATAGCATAATCTCTGAGCTCTGAGCTCGCGCCTTGCCCGCTTTAAGCTGTAACACAATTCTGGCCAACAGTGACGTCTTTTTAATAAAAGTCTGAGCTTAAGAAACATTACTTATAGAATCATTTTCGTCATAGCTTTATTTCAGTAGCTATTTACAAATATCTTTAAAAACTCTTAATAAAATCAATAACAAAATGTGAAAATGTTTAAAATGTAACATGTACGATATGTACATAGAAAAAATCCCAATCCAATTGACTTTATTAATTGTTCTTCTTATATTTGGGGGTGTGAATAGTCTATCTAGAATATTTTTAATATATTTAATTTTATATTAATAAATATTTCATTAAAATTTTAATATTAACAAGATTTGAAAAAATTCCAACCCAAATGAGTTTCTTGACTATTTTATGCAAATTTAGGTGCGTAAACAGTCTGTATAGAATAATGAATCATGTATTTGGTTCTATGTGAATAAATATTAAAATGAAAGACTATCTCACTATAAACAAAGTTAGAAAATATATATCCATATATATTCTGTATATTACAATGGATCATATATAGTTGGTTATGTTAAAATAAATATCAAATTGAAATTGTATCTCACTACGGATATACAAGATTCAATTTAACTAGCCTCCCACAAAGAAAAACCTTAAATAAGTGAAAGAAATTTGTTTTCCACTTACCTTTGAAAATGTATTAAGATTAATAGGCGCATATCCCAATGATGTTAAACAACAAGGTTTTTGGGCTCTAGAAAAATAAATTTACATAAAGGTATTTTATCCATAAAAATATAAAAGAATCTACATAGATATGTCATCATCATCAGCCTATCAAGTCCACTGCTGGATATAGGCCTCCCCCAAAGACGCCCACCAATTACGATCCTGAGCGATCTGGATCCAGTGGTTGCCCGCGACCTTCGTGAGATCGTCTTTCCATTGCGTGGCGGAACGTCCCACTCTGCGTTTTTCGGTACACGGTCACCACTCGAGATCCTTTCTTCCCCAAACATAGATATGTATAAGTGTTAGTACTATTTATAACTTAAGAATAGCTTAACTGATTTGTTAAAAAACTGATGGGGATAATTTAGAACCAGAAGAAAACATAGACTTTTTTTATCCAAATACAAAAATCCAATACAAAAATTTAAACCTTTTCAATGAAATAATGCATGTTATATATATTAACTAATAGTTTCATCATTTTTATATCAATTTTATCACTACTGAATCCATTTCAATGGATCCTTTCCCTCAAAATCTCCTCAGAATCGCTTCAGGCCATTGTCAGACATCAAATGCTTTAGTGGGTATATAAGATAATCCCAAGTAATATATAACTATATCACATAACAATGTAAGTAATGCAAAACTGACAGATCCTTTAGGCAGAAATGAGCCAAGAAACAAGCTTTGTACCTCGCTTGTTAAATCTATGGGATATGTTTAACGAACTTATTAACTCTACGTAATATCATCAATGATTTTCTTCGTTGAGGATGAATTTCAACACAATTATAACTTCAGATGCGTTCCCAAGTTTTTTCTAATTTGCTGACGATAAATTACACGTATTCTTACATTACACTCGTCTGGATCTTACTTTATACAGGCAACTATTTGCTTAAAAAAAGGAAGATAAAAATACTAATATTTTTTTAAAAAATGTAAAAAATTGAAATAAAATATAATGTAAAATACAACCAAAGTTATTGATATAATTGTAGGAAAGTGAATACATCTTTTCTTTATTTCTTTTATCAATATTTGATACAAAACAATATATAATAATAATGCAATATGTGTGTTAAAATTACCTCAAAATAACTACACAAATTATCCTTTGGTAGCTTGCAATTCCCTTATGCCATTGGCTTTTATATGCAGCTTCAGCAATATCAGCGCTCTAGAACAAAGTTAGCATTGCTATTTGATCTGAGTTTACATAAATGTTATGTTGTGTCAATTTCAACAACGCAGTACAACAATCATAGGTTTTATTAAACAATTGAAAGGCCAAGAGATGTTGAACATATATTAAAAACTTCATCATAAGTTATCTTTATATGGAATTTTCTGAATATATGTAATGAAATTAATTTCTAAATTTGAAACTTGAAGCGGTTAGATCTGTTTCTGCCGATAAAGTAAATGTTATATTGTTTTTGAAGACTATGTGATCTTAAAACGTAATGATAAAGTAATATTTAATAATAGTTTGTAAAATATCTTCCTTCCGCCTTTTTTGTGTTTTGAATTTCGCGAATTTGAACAGAAGAATAAATATTAATGTAGTTCTTTGTTATATTCTTCTATTAATAATAATTTAATAATTTGCAAATAAATAAATGGTTTGTTAACAGAGCAGCAAGTTTGTTCAATTAATGATCAAATATCTTGTAAAATAACTACTTTGTTGATAAAAAACTATATTTATTCGATTATCACATAGATGACTGAACAAATTACTATAAATTTTAGCGAAGAAAAAATAAAAACGCTATAATAAAATATGTCAATTTGATTATTAATAAGTTTTATAGCATTTTTGTAATATTATTGAATTAAAGAGAATGTTGACCGCATCAGATTTAATTACGATTCAGTGAATTCTGTCACTTCCCTTCAACTGTGCACATACCCGAACAATTTATGCGTAAAACACCAACGATTTTACTTAAAAAAGTATTACAAATAAAAAAATATAATTTTGATATTTTCTTTTTTTATAAAAATCGTGAGGCAAACGGGCTAGCGATACCTAGGATAAGAGATATCCTTGTATAAACCCAGTCTCTGCTGAGTAGAGGGTGCGTACCCGGCCTTTTAGTTGTAGTCTTACAGGTTTGTAAATATTGGCAGGCATGATTCCACAGCGTGGTAGTGCGTAGCAGAAAATTTCTTTAAACCTGATTGTGTAAAGACAAACATGACATATGTATGAACTGTATTTTGTGTCGATGTTCGATGATGAGAATAAATCTATTGTTATGAAATTTAAGGCTTTAAATTCTCCATTAAACTCTGCATCTACTTCTTTAATTATTTCCTTATAATATAACAGTAGTATTTTTCAGCACATGCTACCAAAAAATATAGAGTTATGTATAAGAGTAATATGAAAAGCGTAGATTTTCATGAAAGTAGATTTTCACCTGTGGGAGAGCCATGCTGAAGCATATATTGTCGCACTAATTGGACCGACTCGTCCTAAGTGATACCACGGGCTCACAGAATACTCAGCGTGAAACGGTACTGCTTCTGTGTTTCGCAGAGTGAGTGAGGATATCGTAAGCCCTTCAAAAAGTGCCGCTTAAGAGGCGTAAAAAGCCGGCAACCCTACCAATGCGCGGACTGTAGCGCGGTTGTTCATGGGCGGCGGTGTTCTCTTGCCATATCTTAGCTTATATATATGTAACCTGCTCCGTTGTTCGATATACTATAAAAAAACTCACCTCTCCTTTAAGTTGTTCGCTATAAAAGCTAAATAAGAATACCGAAAATAATAGCGCAGAAAGATTGATAAAATTTGTTACATTATCCAGTGTAGATCGAGCTCCCTCAAAAAAAAATTATATAATAGTATATTTAGTTGCTTAGTAGAATTTACTATATAGAGAAAAATTCAGCTAAGAATAAGCCAAGTCGTGGTCGTGAAATTCTCGTCTTATATGTCTCCCACGAAACGAATGGTATTAAGTTCGATCCTCGGTTCTTAGGTCTTGTCTCAATGAATGAGAGAGGCTATTGGAAGCCTTCAAAATTATACCGCTTAAACGTAGTATAAAGCTGTCAACATATAATATACAATAAAAAATTGTAAAATAATAGAATCAGACAACGCAATATATTGACCAATTAAATAATAAAAATAATATATTTATAATACTTACAGTCGCAACAAATCCAAAAAGACTTAGAATAATAGTAATGGTTACTAAATTAAAAAATAAGGTTTTATTGTATATATCATTCAGTAACTCATTGTACCTGAAATTTTAATAGAAATAAGTAAAGTACAATGTATACATAACTGTAATAGAATTATATAGATAACTGATATATGAGATACATGACGCAGTAATTGGGCCGGCTCGTCTGAAGTGATACCACGGGCTCACAGAATACTCAGCGTGAAACGGTACTTGTACTGTGTCTCGCAAAGTGAGTGAGGATATCGGAGGCTCTTAAAAGTGCCGCTTAAGCAGCGTAAAAAGCCGGCAACAAAAGCAAAGCGTGGAGTCTGGCGGGGTTGTTCATGAGCGACGGTGTTGTCTTAGCATATAGGAGACCCACCTGCTCCGTTGTCCGGTACAGAATAAAATAAAATAAATAAATAAATAAACCTGGTAAAATTTATATCACCTACATCTTTATACAATCTGAACAAACTCTATACGAAAAAAATCCGTTTCTCCGTAGGAGAATGAAGCAGTCATGGGACCAATCTGCTGGAGTTACACCTCGAGCTTATACAATTTTCAATTAGAGCGAGTCGATATGAATAGTCATCATTTTGTTTTGGAGGCATCTGTCAAATTTATTTCATCACTGATGTCAAATTTCCATGGCAAGTGACACGGTTGGGCGTTGTTTTTGTGTTCGTTAGTGCAAACGTTGCGCGTATTGCCTCTATTTTACGGCGCGTGTGATCTTTCAAGTCTACTTTCCAACGATTGGTGACCAAATTTGAGACAACCGGTTCGGTAAACATCAGCGATTCCTTACCATCAAAACAAACGTGCTAACGTGGTCTGTTATAAATAATCAAAAACGAATTCAATATTAAATTTTATCATGCTCACAATAATAGTTTCTGATGTTTTCGAATTAGATCGTGAATAGTTAAACCATTTGTTTGTACCAAATCTGGTTGGATGTTTTCAAAATCGTCCTTTAACACCGCAAACTCTGCACTTAAAATCCCACATAGAGTCAGCATGAGGAATTCACTTCCTGTATACATATATGCGAATAGGAAGCCTGTAAAAAATTAAATAGTATTATAGAATTAACTATTTCAAAGTTTTATACTAGTGTTAATGTATAACACAGTGATCACATAACATAAAAATACGGTTAGCACGAATCGAGAATGATATAATTGAGAAGTGAGGATATCCCGGCGATATTACCGCTTAAGTATTATAATAGGCCGGCAACACAACTAATGGGCATACTATGGTTGTCCATGAGCGGTGGTGTTCACTTACCATATAGGAAACACAACTGCTCCGTTGTCAACTAAACTATAAATAAAGACAAATTTTAAATCTCATAATCTCACCTAAATTACACATGAGGAAGCTAAATGTATTTAATTAATATTTTCTTTATTTTAACATGAAAATTTTAGTATATTGAAAATTATAGTGACAGTAAACATACAAGTGCCTTCAGACGCGTCTTCTGCCACGGTCAATCTTATTTATCAGCAAACTTACTTGTATACACTTGAAAGACATACACTATAATATACCACATCCAATTTTCAGTCGGATCAAAGGGTAATACGAATGTGAATGGAAGCAAAAGCTTCACTTCTTGCCGCGACAACATTTTCCAAAGTACAATCTCCGCTGGTACCAGCAGAATGTTCCATGTCGTTAACTTACTACTCCAAGAGTACACTGTAATAGAAATATAGGCTGGTTTTGGGTGGTTGGCTCATTAAATTTTAAATATTATCTTTATATAAATATAATGTTTCCATCAAACCCCTTGAAGACCTTAAAAAAGAACGTACCTATGCTTAAAAGGCCGACAACGTACCCGCGGCTCAACAAAGGTAGCGGTAGACTATTCAACTAATTTTATGAAAATTGTGTATATATATTATATATATATGGTATATTGTATATATATGGTATATTGTATATATATAATATATATATACGATACTTTGAGAGCCTCGAAGATAAGTAGTCTAATAAAACTATCACAAAGCGAGAGGTATCAGGTATTGGGTTCAATCCTCGGTCCAAATAAAAAATTATAATAATTATTTTTATAATATTTTATAATTATTTTTTAATATAATTTATTTGGTTTTGACAGAGGCCGAGCGAATGTCTTAACACTATGGCAGTTGTTTGAGATCCATGCTAAAGTATATACTGACGCAATAATTGAGCTGGCTTATATGAATTGATACAACGGGCTCACAGAAATAATACTTATCTATGTTTCGCAGAGTAGGTATATCAGAGGCCAATGAATTTAATATACAACTAAAAGGACGTAAAAATCTGAACACAAAAAGAGTGAATTTAAGCATGGTTGTCCATAGGTAACGGTAAACTTTAACGATAGTAGAGAGACCCCCCGCTGTACAAAAACTGATTGATCAGTCTGCCATATTTTTATCAAACAATATATCAATAACATTTTATGCATATATTAGAATTTAGTTTTGTTTAGAATAAAACTACACTAACTTATTGAAAGTCCATATAGCCTGCGCTACCTTCTGAGATAATAACAAAACATTCTTACTTGAAACACAAAAATTCAACCTTTTGAAGATAAATTGGCTTTTACGCGTTTGTCGTTCATTTAAATTGTTCTGTCGCCAAGTTGCTGATAATTTTTCAATAAGTTCAACAATTTTCTTTCTCTTCAGGACGATAAAAACCCCTTTGAATGTGGCTAAAATAACTTTTAATTTATTAACGAGTAGAAATATTATTATCAATTTTCCAAGAATTTTTTAATAATCTTTTGACACACGAGGAGATTCATTTAGGATAAAAGGTCCTCTCACATAGACTCCCCAAGCTCTTGCTACGAGCCGAGTATGTGTTGCCGGCTATATAGACATTTTCATTTTGAATGGCTTTGATTGGCAGCTTATTCCACAGAATAGCAGTACGTGACAAAGAATGCCTTAAAGATCGTCCAGTTGTGGACAAACAAAGTGTTTGACACTATGGTTTTCTGCCGCGATCTCGTACGAGCTGACACAATTAGTGTGTTAGCATATTCAGCATGGCTCTCCCAATGGTGATTAATTTTGATTTTCATTTAGAAAATATAGATAATGTTGTTACTTAGGACAGTATGACAATAAATTAAATTTATAAGCTCACCTTGTACTAAAATCAAGAATATTGAAATCGTAAACGCAACTTCCGAAACTGGAACATTCGATGAAAACATTTTAACTATATACAAACCAAGACTGATATAGAATATTAATGAAAAAACAATCATATATATGGAACGAATTTTTTTCCATACGGAATAATCATTCCACATATATACATTACACCGTCCCAAGGTGTCAAAACTTGTAAGAAGGGGTTTAATGAATTCGACTGGTAGTTCATCCATTTTGATATAGCACTGCAGTAGCCTCCAAAGAATTGTTACCCCTTATATAGCATTAGAAAGAATTTTTAATAGAGTTGACTTTAATTATGATAATTCTATTAAATATTTCTATAAATTGATTTTTGTTTGTTTTGACTAACGTAAAAATA
>DWCF01001601.1:0-29078 GCA_018230265.1 Delias oraia | reverse complement strand
GGAAGGGCGCTGCTGCCCACCCTCCGGTGAAGTGTCCTTTAGTCGCCTCTTACGACATCCCATTAGGAAGACTGGGATTGGTACTAAGCTTATAGTACCAACAAAATGTAAATTTCATAAACATGTTCTGTAAGTAGCAGAAATTCAACTTTGATGGATTCCTATTTTTAAACGTTGCAGCTGAAATGTTCGTTCCGCTTCTTTATTGGAATGCACTGAACCAGCGTTGAGCGTGTATTTGCCAATATGTGCTTGCAATGTTCCGTCGAATTCCGACAAATAAACTCGCGTATTTTCGCAGTAGAAACATTACTTTTCATAAATAAACTTGGTTGATTCCGAGTACAAATAGAATAAGAAGAGTAGAAATATATTGCTATACATATATGACACATGGCAGAGCCATGATGAAGCATATGCTGACGCAATTATTGGACCGGTCGTCTAAAGTGATAGCACGGGCACACAGAATACTCACCGTGAAATGGTAGTTATACTTAAAATAGTGCTTCTACTATGTTACGCTGAGTGAGAATATCGGTGCCCCTTAAAAAAATACCGCTTCAGCTGTGAAAAAAGCCAGCAGCACAAACAATACGCGGACTGTAGCGTGGTTGTCCATGGGCGACGGTGCTCTCTTACCCTATGGTGTACACACCTTCTCCGTTGTCCGCAATACCATAAAAAATATTAAGAAAAATATTTATATTTTAGTTGATTGGTATATAGTTACATATTTTTACAACAACTTTGAATTTTAGTAAATATTTTCCTCAAATTATATATGCAAAATGCTGTGATCAATTTAATATTTATCTGTGAAATGATTATGAAAATGAATGTAATGAAAACTGTAATTGCTAAATGTAAAACAAACCCGCGGCACAGGTGATTCGCAAAGGCACTCTCGTAAGCTCATTTGGTTCAATTCATTCGCTGAATAATAGTCTACCTCTGACGTATTGAAATTTAGTCAATCCTATGATCACGTGCAACATCGATTTCTACTTTATTAGGCATCAAACCGATTCAGTGCTGAGCCTCATTTCAAAGGCTCTGTGAGGAGAGCCGAGCGAATCCTTTCGTAAGGGCTCTGGTCAAGGGGCTAAGTATGCGCTTGTGGTTATTCACTATTGTATACGTATCTATATTTTAAGTGTTTTTGGTTTTTATACCAGGACTTGCAGAATCTTCAAACATTCACAGTTAATTGACAATTATGTTTGCTGGTACTCAATATAAGCTTCAGGGTGGAGCTCCCACGGGAAGAGTTTTAAGACACTTACCAGGCCCTATTAGGAATTCAATTTTATAATACTTTCTATTTGGGTTGGGAATCAAACCCGATGCCCGTGGCATCAAGATATCTTACAAGACAATTCAGATACGAGTATCTTAAAATATGATATTTATTTATTCTTTGTATTGGTGAATTATCACCCCTACTTTCACTATTTCTCTATTCTATTGCTGGAAATCTGATAGTTGTATGTGGAGGGCGCATACTGTGGACACACCCGGATAATGCATCCGCGGTCCAGCAAGGGCTGAAGGTATCCATGGGTAACCGTTTATCCTAGGCGAGCCGTATGATCGATTGCCTCCGTTTTTAAACAAAACCCCCTTTATTTCCTGTTTAAAATGTATCTTGTTTGGCGCTGACGTAAAATTATTATAATTTTAACCCGGATGTTTCAAAATTTCAAAATCACAATTCAAATTCATAAGGATTTATTCAAATAGGCTGGGTAAGGGTCACTTTTGCAAGACCATTTACAATTATTAGAAAAGCTACCATTGGTTCGGATGATATACCTCTACGAGAAGAACCAACAAGAAACTCATAGAGTTTCATGTTTTTAATCGCCAAATTTTCAATAGTTGGTTTATTTACAAGCTATTAGCTAGTTTAAAAGGTACTGTTGGTGATCGTGCGGAAGTTTCCATGCATCTTTATCTTCTATGTACAGCTTAATGTTGTTATAAGAATTATTAATTAAATTATTTTATACAAGATTATTTAATTTAATTTCTCTAAGTTCAGTTATCTATTTAGGGGTTTTACTATAGAAGCGAACAAGAAGCGTTCCCTTAAGTCTTTCTACTCGTTTTAGATAACCTAAACTAGGTACCGCTACTTTAATTTTGATTTTTGATTGAGTCTGTGTTTGCGAAGTTACGTGTCCGTGTTTAGTAGCTTACAAACAGTTATTTGCTATTTTTTTAAAAGTTTAAATTAGTGACATACGATAAACATATAAGATATAAATACCTTTATATCTTATAAACATATAAGATATATCGATATCTTTATAATTTATAGGGAATATAAAAAGATCAACCGAAAACGTTATCTTCTGACAGCGGGTTTATACCTGTCCGAACGTAAAGTTCATGTTAGACGTTTTAAACTTAAGTCAAAGTGAAGGATTTATGTGGCGTATATTAAAATCCACTGGAATTTATTACACCATTACGAGTAAACTTAGTTTTGGAGCGATATCTTTTTCTCCGTGGGAGAGCCATGCTGAAGCATATGCGGACGCGCTATTCGAGCCGGCTCGTTCGAAGTGATACCACTGGCTCAAAGAATACCAGCGTGAAATAGCACTTGTTCTTTGTTTCGTTCGTAGTAATAGGATATAAAAATTTGTAAAAAAATATGTATGTATAACAAAAGCTTGTAGACACAGCAATATAATGTATACCGACCCGTCTGATATTATTGATTGAGCTTCTAAGATCTGTGAGCGTTTTATTATTCTTATTTTTTTTTATATAAAAGTGGCAAACGATAAGGAGACTCACCTAGAGCAAGTAGTTCTGCGCCCATGGACAGCCTTCTAGAGCCGCGGGTCATATAAGTTGCTTTAAAGTTAAAAATGAAAAAAATCTTTGATTTTATAATGAAAACTAATCTGTATAAAAGTGGAATTAAACAATTAATTATATATTATAATGAAGCTTAATAATATTCAAGATGTTAATATAAGTAGCATGAATAGCTGCCTCTTATAACACATGCAAGTCGTAAATGTCAGCTAATAGAAATTTCTATAGAGGTTTAAAATTGGTATGCGTTAACACAAAACATTAATCCGGGAAATTAACTTGCTTGCCTCTAATATATGTCCATGTGTATTAGACAGTGCCCATGTGTTACATAATTTAAAAAATTGATTACTTATCGGATCATTAAGGATGTATTGAAGCCCTATTTCCGTTTATGAAACGCTTACCTATAAAATCTTAAATTGGTTAAGATAAATTCCAATGTATCAAAATTATCACAAACTAAATTCCTACTAATATAACCCATCTCATAATACCCTTCAAGTAAAAATATTTAGAATCGATCGTCATAAACTCATAATTCAAAAAGCATTTATTTAATTTAAATTAAAAAAATAATAATTTAAAGCTACCATTGGTTCGGAAGATGTATCTCTACGAGAAGAATTAACAAAAAACTCAAGAGTTTAATTTTTTTACCGCAATATTTACGATTTTTTAATTTTTTAATTTATTTAGCTGGTTAATTTATGTTTGCTAGTCTATTTGCTACTTATATAGAAGTTTCCATGCATCTTTAAAATATATATAACTGAAAGTATACAAACGCAAGATCTTTGAACAATGTACAATGTCTCCGTCATCGCACAGCAGCACGCACGACACGGCCTGCATACGTCACAAAGCAGTCGGGCAAGCAGCCCGAGGCGCGCGAGCCTGAGCCTGGCTTTGAGCGCTGTGAAACAATCAAGCTAAAAACATAATGCTTGCTCTTAAAAATACTGGATTTTAAAAGGTTTCTTGCAGTTTGGAAATTAAATAAGCCCTCATGTTAACATTAGGGTATTAAACTTGGAGATTTGTATACGGGTAGTTTTATTATCTCTAGGTTTAATGGGATTTTACAATTGAAATAACTTTGGAGATATATGTTATTCTTATTTTGAAAGGTACTCCAATTATATCGGTATTAGGCCCGACCAGTAGGCTTCTACTGTAAAGTAATAAACAAATTACTGTGAAAATGTCAAATTTGTATAGAAAGAGGGGAACAAGATCACCTTATGTAACAATTTGTGTACATAATTGTATGTATTATAATAAAGGCATTTATTAATGTCATATTTATCTTATTTAATTTATATGTAGAATTACAAGTTTTCATACTTATTTAAAACAAAATTTTAAACCATACTTATTTTAAACATAACCCTGTAACTATAATATGCACTTAAAGTTTTTTAAAAACATTTTATTTATGAAATAATTTAATAAAATACCCCTAATTAGCTCAAATGAATAATTTTTATTTAGAGCTCCAAGCATAGTAAGAGGCGGGTTGCTTGTAATTTCCGAAAACCATCTCATATTTTAACACAACTCTTAGTAGAGTGTAGCGTAGGACAGAGTTATTTGCACAATATGGCGCTAACGGACCACAATTTACCCATTAATTAATTATAAACATTGAAACCTTGGAAGTTAGAAAATATTGTATTAACTTTGCAATGGAGGTTCCGTTTGGGACTATAACTAAGTACATTACAGTTGCTTTATACTGGCAAACGACCAATAAAAACAAAAGTTAATTTTAAAGTAGGCTGTTGGGATTTGACAAACAAATGCATCATTAAGTGGACTTGTGTGCCGTGAAGATGTTTGGGAGATGTGCGCAGTTTTCCCATAAATAATTACTAATAGACGATTGAAAATCAGTTCAATCAATACAATCAATACAAGTACTTTCCGTCGTGGGAGAGCCATGCTGAAGCATATGCGGACGCACTATTTAGGGCGTCTCGTCTGAAGTGATACCACTGGCTCAAATACAACTCAATGTGAAACGGTACTTGTATTGTGTTTCGCTGAGTGAGTGAGGATATTGGAGGCCCTTCAAAATGCCGCTTAAGTGGCGTAAAAAGCCGGGAACACAACTGTTCGCTATACTATAAAAAATATACTATTAGATAGTAGGATAATTTATAAGCAGCTGCATAAGTTTGCAGGCTTTCAAACGCATGAAACAATTTATGAACAACGAACTGTAAATTGTGTTCAAACTGTTTTCCGTGAATGCAACGAAAGGGGAACGGAGACAAAGTTTTGATATGTACTAAAAGGCTTTTTAAAATTGCACGTGCATGTGTTATGCTGTAATCTGTAGAGACGTTCGCTCGTGCGTTCCACACGCTCACGACGGACTAAAAGAGGTCGTAGAATAAAATCAAAAATGGCGTGAGAGACGTGAAAAGAATTTGATTAATTTATTCCATTTCCCTGATGACAACCGGCCGCTTGCCGTCACAAATATTTGAGCGTTACGTATGCCGAATACATTTGATAATTTTACTTTTTTGTTTGAGTTAAGAGAAGAACGTGCTGGGGAATTCATTTAAATTGATACGAGGGTAATGTTGGAGATCTCCTTTGGGACAGCCATGATGCACTATTTTAACTGACTCGTCCAAAGTTATAGCACGGTCTCACAGAATACCGCTAGTATTCCGCTTAGTGAGTGAGAATACCGAAGATATAGCTTAAGCGACATCAAGACGGGAACACAATCGAAGCACTCATTGCGGCATTGTATCCATGGTCGGCGGTGAACCATTATAGGATCTGTTGTCCGATCAAAAATTGGCTAGGCTGCTTTGTCTGAGTTTTTCTGAGTTTAGTTTCACCCTTCTCAGCTTTATAAATTTAGTAAAAACAAAGGGCACCTATTTTAAATACAAATTCATTATGTATATATTTTTATTATTTTATGATTTTTGCACAAATTCTACGAGAAATATTTTCACCTTTACGATTTAATATAAGTATGATATTTAACGAGAAAAGGTTAAATATCGTGTTAAATGTCAAATAATTTGACAACTTAATTACCTACTTGAACGATATATGATTCTTATCGTGGTTCACACGGTGTAGGGTTGCCCACTGTGCCTTTCTAGGTGTCAATAACGTATTGTCAATGTTTGTTATGCGGTTTGGAGATTTATTTTGATCTAATTTTTATAATTGCAGATAGATTTAGAAAGTAGATTTAGCAAATTCAAAGAAATAACCTGAAAACATTTCATTAAAATATTTCGGTTCTTTTTAACGGTATTCAGATGTGGGTAACTTAGTTACTAATTTTAAAATAAACACTTATCATAAAAGAAACAAAATTTAACTTTTTTTTGGCTGCTCTTCTCAGATTTGTGTGTGTTCGTGAATTGTCTGTATCTTTAGTCTTTGTTCATATGATAATTATTATTAATTATTAAGTTAAATTAATTACGTTAAGTCAAAGATCTTTAATTTATACGAGAAAAGTCAAACATTATTTCATATTTTTTTACTTGAATTAATTTAATTTAATATATTTTAAAACAGTGTATATTGTAAATGTATCTAGTTCCTGAGATAAAGGCCTTAAGTCTAGTGCAGAATCGCCATATAATAGTCTAAATAAAGCAATGAATAATCTAAAATATAGGATCTCACAGCCGCTTAGGAACATATTTTGTGATACCTAATGCTATTAATATATGAACATTTGTTGTCGATAAGGCAATGGCCAAAATAGCTCGCTATACAACTTGACTAATTGCAGACTAATCCTTGCAAATCCAACAATCAAAGTATCCAATTATAGACGAAACCAGTCGTACTGATTTGCTGCGATCGTACGCGCGGGGAGGTTGTAATTAATCGTTGCGGTAGCCCTGAATGTTGCTCATTCATCAAACAAGTTAATTAACGAAAGAATGTTTGCTCGGCCGATATCTGTAATGGAGTTCGGAAATTGATGTTTGTAATTCGTGTCCTCGTTCTTGAGCATACGGTTTACGCCAGGAGTAGTCCATGGGGCCGCTGCTGGGTTATACAAGATCTCTTTTTCATGTTGGGTCACATAGACTATTTATTAGTTGTCAATTCTTAAACGTGGGATAATCATGCTGACGTACTAATTGTAGGGCTGACCCAGAGTGATACCATGGACTTAAAAAATACTCAGCGTGACACGGTACGTGTTTCGTTGAGTGAGCGTCATCGAAGGCTCTTTAAATTATGCCGTTTCAGAGTCCTAAAAAGCAAGCAATACAACTAAAACGCGGACTGTGCGCGAGCGCACAGAGACAGCACTGAGACGCGCAGCGTTCTCTTACTATATGGGGGACCCACCTTTTCTATTGTCCGCTATATCGTAAAAGAATTACATACTAACTGATGACATCCCCGTATCTAAATGAAGACATATTAAAAACATACTACAAAGTATATTATTAATTATTATCTTCAATGATCGCTTCATATTTTTCTCTCTTTTATTTCTTTTCTGTGTTACTACTACGGTTAGTAAATTTATTTCTTTCAAATCATACTTCCAGAACGTATTCAATAACTTATATATTTTTGCAAGAATTGGTTCTACAAATACAATTGGAAAGAGTAAAGTGCGTATAATATACACGGGTGTAATGCTTATAAATTATGTTAGATAATTATTTATTTCTTACAAACTATAGTAAAAATATTTCAAGATCGCAGCGGGGAGGCCCATGTCCAGCAGGGGACTTGAATGGGCTGATGATGATGATGATGATGACAGTAAAAACTGTTTAAACCCCACTGTCATATAGAAAAATGTATTATTCACGTTGTTTATTTAGTTTTATATTTTATACGTTTATATTTTCATATATTAAATACGGAATTAAAAGTTATAAAGGCTTTGTTTTTCAAAAGATTGTAACAGACTTATACTATCAAAATGTATTAAAAGCAAATACTAAAATATATTTGATTGAAAGGCGCTGTGTGCATACGGCTTAGCTTGGAGTGGCTCTTAACATCCTAATTGATTGGGATCGGAGGCTCGTAGGGCAAAGGTTAAATCGGCCTCATAAATAAGTTTCTGTTTTTATTATTCCCCTAAATATCAAAATATTACATCTTAGCGACATTTTTTTATAAAATATTTGTGATATTTCGAATAATAATTAAGAAATATGGACAATTTTCTGATATGATTTTTTTTCTATATGTTAGAACTAACTCTTTATAAAGATTTCTTTACTTGAAGCAATGTCTTTAATATTCTTTCAATCTATCGACGAGTATTTTTTGAGTATTATTTGCATGAAGTTGAAATGAGACAAAACGCTTTAGGATGTGATCTAATTTAAGGAAAATTTAAAAGTAAGGGGGCTAAAATGTATCTGTTTGTAAAACCTAATATAAATCGCTTATTTTGCATACTTTTTAGGAATAAAATTTAAAAAAATATATATTTCAAATCTCAAAAGATCCTGAAAAGTACAAAATAATTTGTTTTATATGTATAATAAACGAGCCTGCTTTAAATAATTATAATTTTTTTAAATGTCGATACCAAATTGGCTTTTTAACTATATTTATCCAGTTAAGTAAGCCTAAATTAAAGGCAGAATACAGATGACATAGTCCCAGTATCAAATAACGGCTAGGTATCGACATTATGAAGTAAAAAGTAATTAAAACAGAATAGTACAATAAACTTTTATAATACAAACATGCGGGAGGGCGAAAGCTGTTATAAGAAGCATCTCCCAACGATCGCTAACGAGAGTTCGACAGAGGGAAATTCGCTTGGCACGTAACAAAATCTATTAAGTTGAATACGCTTGACGTTCCGACGTGACTGAAAGTTAACACGAACAAGTCAACGTCGTTCATGCCGGCTTTGCAACTTCAACATTACAAGTAATGTATTGTGCACGAATAACATTACAGCTTATTGGGTTTTTCACTTTTGTTTAAGGCTGTCCGTTGAAGAGTTTTAATACAAGCAATTTGATACTTGTTGAATAAAAGAAAATATGTTTTGCCTCACTTCATGGCTGGTGACGCTGTGGTTAACTGTTACTTAAAATGTCCATAGGCGAGAGCCTCGTAGCTATTTAATCTTAGAAGCTTTTCACGGAGCGAAGGTCCAAGATCAAAGATCCAATTCGAAAGTTCGAATTCCGTTCGAAATATAAGTTTTCAAAGTAAAAAATAATTATAATTTTATTCCCAACATGTCCTTATCAACTTTAATACATAAATCAATATTATTAATTCTTAAAATAATTAATAACATGGCTTTTACTTACAATTACACTCCTACAATTAGCTATCTTAATTATAATGTTAAATTGAATAGTCTAGTTACTTGTAATTTGATTATGATAACTATGCAAATTAATTAAAACTATGACTAAGTTGCGGCATTTGAGTATAATTAGAATAATGTTAAGGCCTTTGCGTTTGTCCTTTTATTCCAGTTTGAAATTAGTTTCACCATAATTTAATATTGAAGGAACCTATATTTATTTTTAATAAATTTAAAGTCCTGTGAATTTTACTTAAAGCAAAAGTCATATGTCATATTTTTTATGGTATAGCGGACAACGTTGCAAGTGGGTCTCCTATATGGTAAGAGAACACTGCCGCCCATCACCAACCGCTTCACAGTCCGCGCCTTGGTTGTGCTGCTGGTTTATTACGCCGCTTGAGGCACTTTTAAGGGACTCCGATATCCTCCTCACTCTGCGAAACACAGTACAAGTATCGTTTCACGCTTAGTATTCTGTGAGCCCGTGGTATGACTTCGGACGAGCCGGCCAAAAAATAAATACTCACAAAATAAATACTTAGCTTGAAATGGTAGTTATACTCGAAAGGGCTTCTACAATGTCTCGCTGAGTGAGTAAAGATAGCGGAGGCCTTTAAAAATGCCACTTAAATAGCATATAAAGCCGGCAAGTCAGTTAATCGGACTGTGATGTGGTTGTCCATGGGCGGCGTTGTTCTCTTACCATATAGGAGACCCACCTTAGTAGGTGGGTCTCCTATAGCAGGCAAGGTAGACAAGAATAAAGACTACCTTGTCTGCTAAACCATAAAAAAACTAATGGCAGTTGAAAGTGATAGAAACGTGTGTTAAATTAAATACTAAACCATCTAGTTTCTAATTGTTCGGTACTGAAAGGAGTTGCTAATGGAAGTTTACTATAGATTTTTGTTAGCTTAATTTAAGTGAAAGTTATGTTATTGTACCTACTTAATAAAAAAAACTTCACATTCAGAGAACTAAATTTAAGTTTATATTCACTTTCAGTGAAAATAAGTTTAATAAGATTCTTATATGTATAAATTGTACACAATTTTTATATTATACAACTTTTTATAATCTGTGTTTTATATTAGAACGATTATTAAAAAGCTTTTGTAATAAGAGTAAATAGTTTTGTTAAAGTTTCACATGGACTTCAGGACTCTAATACAATTTGAACAAAGACATTGGAATAATTTAGTTTGTCAATCGAATACGCTAACTTGGAAGATATGTATGGTCCAGATTGTCAGTTGTTTTACATAAACTACCTTAACTCCGAGGTAAAGCGACCTGAAGTTCCTTTATACGCAGGCTTCGAGGTTTCGAAACGAAGTTATTACATTGTTTGACACGGATACTAGACTGTTTGAATAGTTTGTGACAGTGGCTTAGCTTAGCGCATAACTTTATTGATTTCATCATCGATTATTAAGTAGGTTGAAGTGTTTTTTAAAACTTAATTTATTTTATATACATATATTTCATTATTTTTAAGACTGTGTTAATTATATTTTTTATTATATAGCAAGAAACAGAGGAAGCAAGTCTTTTTTTATGGTAAAATTATTGCCAATTTTAGATAACTACGACACAATTAATTTTTTGTAAATTTTGCGTCTTTTAAAACGAGTCAGCATGGCTGTGTAGCATGAATTCGTAGCAAACTAAGCAACATTGTAGTACGTAACATTTGCAAGCATCCAACTACAATTTAAGATCCTTGTACCCTTAGTTATGTTACAGTTTACTGTTGAGAGATCAAATATACAAAGTATTTTATAATGTTTGACCAGTAGGAGAGCGACTGTGAAGCTAAAACTGATGTACTAATTTCGCCGGCTGAATGCCAGCCTGAAATAGTAGTTTCACTGTTTTTCTCTTAATGAGTAAGGTTATTGAAGACCCACTAAGTTTGACCGTTTAAGTGTAAAAAACCTGTAACACAACTAAAGCGTGGCTTGCAATGTGATTGCAATGAGCTGGGGGAATATTTTTCCATCACCGCCCAGTAAAAAAAATATGCTGTAATAGAAATATATTCTAATTTGTTAGGACTCGGATGAAAGTATGTCCTCTAAAAATAAAGTGAACATAAAAATATACCGTAAAAGAAATCCAAAATAATATTCTATTACCTTAACGTCTTATCAAGAAAAGCTTTGATGATGTCGTAAGAGGATTAATCAAGATGCAATAAGGTTGTCGCGAGATATACGTAAGGTACCGCAGCCATATTGAATTTATAATTTCATTATTTTGATAAATGTGCCACATTGAGCTTCTGATTTAACTATCTATTATGGTCTATATATCATTGGGAGATGACACGTGTACAGGGTAGAACCTTTCACAGTACTTTGAAAAGTATTAAAGTCAAGTGTAATTTTTATTAATATGTAACTAAAGTTGCAGACTACATACACTATGATAACAATCAAGAAAGTCAATTAATTAATTGTAGCAATTTTTTTTGCTATGATTAATTTTTTGCTTTAAATAAAATAAATTAAACTTAAATAATCTTGTACTCTGAAGTACGATCTATGTAGTATCTTTGTTATATACCGTTCCCGCAACGGCCTAAGCCAAGCTTCGTGTATCGCAGGAGATGCCTAGCGTAAGTCGCGACTCAAAACAAATTCTCGCCCCAAAATCCACAAGAACCGGTAAAGGCCGTATGCCAACAGCGGTTTAGGCATTAAATAAAATATAATTAGTAAATTTATTGAGTGATATTGGTAATTTGATTTGTAACATATTTAAGAAACATTTATAGTTTCTTTGAAATAAGTTATTTTATATATGCTTCTACCAAACAGTGTTATAAGTATAACAAGTTGATATTTGTAGATTTGAACACCGTAAACAGTTTCAAAAATCGGAAATCGAATTCGTAATTTTTAAATTTGTTTAATATGATCATTCCGTTTAAATTTATTGGTAAATGGTGTATGCAATGTTTCGTCTCATACTTACCTTCATCATGATACCATGTACTTTCAATATAGAAAAGATAAAGGCTCGGATATAAATATTATTATAAAATTTAAATATTCACACGCGGTGAGATTTCGAGAGAGAATTTCCAATATTCCTTTGTAACCGAGACCTCGATTCAAACCGCCTATGTTAAGGAGTTTTGTTATCGGACAACCAATTGCTGACATTATTATTTTTAAGACCCATTGCAAAATTGAGATCTTATAAGGAATATATTTAATTTCATACACTTATATTAACAGGAATGTAATCCACAGGTTGATTTGGATTTTACTCTTTCAAATATAAAAGTTTACGACTCCAGGAAGGCTATAAAAGTACGAAAATATATTAAAACTAATAACTAATATATTAAAATATATCAAAAACAATTAGTTATTGAAACTGATTATTAAAATCGTAGGTTATTTTTTTATATATTTTTCATGGTATAGCGGACAACGTAGCAGGTGGATGTCCTATATGGTAAAAGAACATTTCCGCCTATGTAAAACCGCGCACAGTATGCGCATTGGCTCTTAATGAGCATTTTTTTAAGGAAGACCCGCCCGATTTGCGTGTCAGCATATGCTTCAGCATGGTTCTGTCACGCTCAAAGCTGCTTATTTGATTAACATATTGGGAATGATCTACTCTAGTTGATTATTTGAATTTTCGCACATGTTCAGAACAATGCTAAACCTTCCGAGTTTCTTGGCTTTTCTTCGCGTTCATGTAGTTCTTTAACTAAGACTAATTTAAATTATACTACAGCTATATAAATACATATGTTCTGAACATAAATAGAACCTTTTTAGTAATAGTTTTCAGCTAATTTATATTTTTAAGTTTATTATTTTATATTTGGAATGTTAAAAATAAATCATTCGCGAATATAAACCATCAGAAGTAACATTTCGTGTTCACAGTTTGTCATTTATTATTTATACTTACTTTAAGAGATCTAAACAGATATACGTTTTAAAAATATTATATTGTGCGATATTATCGCTCTGTGAAGTAGTATACCGCAATATCGTAATATAAAAGATTTTCGTCGCCCGCTAATGGCAGCCTAACGTATAGGAAATCACTCAAACCGAATACGTTTTTCGAGACATGTGACATTGATGTAGAATCGATTTCCATAGCGCCACTGAATCTGTTTAAATTAACATATTCATGGTGCCAGAACATGCTCATCCACTTAGATCCAGTTATACATAAGTGTCTTGAATTTTCAAACAATTTTACATATCTTTGACAGCCTCATCAAGTGATTTAATTGAATGGAAGTATACTATTAAAAAAGAAAACTCCTGAGTGTAACACGTTTTTTAATATCAATAGAATCTTTCGTTCTCTTGGCGAATTTAATTTATAATTTGTTAGGTCTTTGGAAAGTCTTAACAGTGGCCGGGCGAGTGTCTTAATAGTGTCGCACCCGTGGGAGAGCCATGCTGAAGCATATGTTGACGAATTAATTGGGTTGGCTCGTCCGAAGTGAGACCACCGGCTTACAGAATAATCGCATGAAACGATACTTGTAGTGTGTTTCGCATAGTGAGTGAGGATATCGAAGGCCTTTAAAAGTGCTGATTAAGTGGCATAAAAAGAGCCGGAAACACAACCAAAGTACGGTTGCTCATGGGTGGCGGTGTTCTCTTACCATATTGGAGACCCACTTGCTCCGTTGTCTGCTATAGAGTAATAAAAATATATTTAAGATTAATTTATTAGATTCTTAATCTTAAGTTTATAATGGACACTTCCCTTGGCTCTCATAAAATTATCTCTAATTAGGAAAAGTTATTAAGAATCCTTAATAAGCACTTTTGGCCCAGAGTTTCAAATATTTTAGCCATTTAGCTTTATTATTATGTTACTAGCTCGATAACTTTTGACGTTCTATTACCTAGGTACAATATTTATATAACCAGAGAGAACAAAAGACGTATATTATAAGTTCGATGTATGTGTACTTTGGTGTAGCCATTGTAGCTGCGAAACTAACGGACCGTATACCCACCGAGATATTTAATTTGTGACATTTTGAATGGGTTTAAGGCGTATATTTATTTAGTTGTAATAATAACTTGCCAATGCTTTATGCGACTAACAATTTTCATGATTAAAATCTTACTTTAATTTTTTTTAATACACACGATGCAATTATAATTTAGAAGTATTTGTATTTTGATTTGCATTCGCTTAAAAATATATACGTGATGTTGAATAGAGGAATGGAATTAAAATGTGTTGTATACGAACATGTTCTAGGTCATGATGCTAATTAATTAAAAGTACAACGTCAATACGTTGAACAAGAAGTGGGAATTGTTGACCGAGGGGATACGCTTGAGACGTATACATATCGGTGAGTTTAATTGGCTTCTTTGATGAGGTTCAAGTAAAAAAAGTAAACTATGAAGAACTTTTAATTGCTTTTTATTTCAATCCTTAAAGGTTCTCTCCAATTGATCAGTGAAATTGAGTGAGATTGTTAAATTTATCAATTGTTCTGTTATAATGTAAAAGAAGTAGAAGATTGAAAGCAATTAAAAATCGCACGACAAGACTATAATAGCAATAGCTATCAATTAACAATCAAATTTAGCTATAAAATATACAGCTAAATATCAATTAATCTCAATTTATTTCGTACAATTTAAAATGATTTTTTCTGTAAGCAGCTACGATGCTAGTAATGTTACTACGTAGCTACGGCGCTACGATGCTACGTTACTACATACAGATATAATACAAGCAAGTACACACAACATTTTTTAATTTGAAAAACAACAAATTTATTTAATGTCGTTAATAAACGTTAAGAGAAAATGTAATGAGTACTTAGAGATTTGTAAATAAAAGACATAATTATCAATTAATGAATTGCTTTTGATTAATTTTCAGTAAAGTCTATTAGTTGGAACTAGAGCAATTACATCTTGGAATAATATTTTACCGACCCTGACAACAGTTGGCTGTGGCAAGTTGTATTTTAATCATGACTAATTTGTAGTATGTATATTTATCTTAATAATTACCTTGTGGTTACTATTAAGCGAATTATATATTTCATCCGAAGTGATACCACGGGCTCACAGATACATGACATTGTAGTTGTGCTTGAAACGGTGCCTCTACTGTGTTTCGCTGAGTCAGTGAGGATATCGGAGGCTCCTTAGAAGCCGCTTATAGCATTAGTAGCGTAAAAAGCCGGCAACAATGCGCGGACTTTGGCGCGATTGTCTAAGGGCGGCGGTGTTCTGTTACCATATAGGAGATTCACCCGCTCTGTTGTCCGTAATACTATAAAAAAATTATCCTCGTATCATATCTCCTATCCTCGTATCGTATCATTTCATCTATGAAATTATACATTTATATAAAAAAAATTCCTGGGATTTAAAAAAACAAAAAAGCAGTCTGTGGTTATTGTTATGCCCATCATCTAAGTAAATTATTTAAATACAGTACATTGGTAAAGTACGTACTTTGACTACTGTATACTGACAAAGCGTACATGTACATGTTTAAATAATATTATTTATAATTATGTAATATTATGCACCTGTCCAAATTATCATAGAGCATTTGACAGACCATAGTTGTTCTTTCCATCGCAGTCGTGGTTAAGTTGAAAAATTGAGTAAGTTGTTTGGTGTTCTGTGTATTCGTGAATGTTTTTCAATTTCTTTTTTATTATGTCACCAATCTTTACGCATTGGCTCGTACGGTAATAAAACTTGATTGACGACTTCCAATTGTTTACGACACTTAACACGAAAAAATAAGGTCATTTACTACCATATGTCATTGTAATATTTGTACGGGCGTGTTTCTTGGTTGAAGTAAACCTTATAAATAATTTCATGTACATAGGAATATAATAGTATATATAAAAGGATTACAAAAGTCGAAACTCATACTTCATCCAGGGGAGAGCCATGCTGAAGCATATGCGGTCGCATTAATTGGGCTGTGTTGTCTGAAGTGATACCATGGGCTCACAGAATACTCAGCGTCTTATGGTAGCCGTACTTGTACTTTGTTTCGCAAAGTGAGTGAGGATATCGGCGGCCCTTAAAAATGCTCCTAAAGTGGCGTGAAAAGTCGGCAACACAACCAATGCGCGGACTATGGCGTGGTTGTGCATGGGTGGCGCTGTCTTCTTACCATGTAGAATAGGAAGATACAAATTATAACCATGAACCAACATTTTAACCAAAGACAAATTATCTTTTTACAGATAATTTATGGACAAGAAAAGTATAAAAATAATGAATAAACATATTTACCCATATATACCTGCAACTTAATATTATTCGTATGAAAAATTTAACATGTTTTCTTTTCACCTGAGATTATATTAAAATCTACTTCCGTGACAGACTTCTTTCTATCAAAAGTCATTGGCATGTCGCAGTCCTATATAAAAAGAAATAACTTGAACATGAAGAAAATCTAATATTTCAATTGATTCTATGGTTCGAATGGGTAAAGAATAGTGTAATTTTTTTAAATATTTTCAAGAGCTTTGTTGCTTTTTCTCTGCATAAGAACTTTCGAAAGAATTTTAAGATAATAGCGTAATATAAATAAAAGATTCATTTTGTTTTATTCTTCCCTTGTTTAAAACGTGTCTTCTGAATGTTCAGATAGCAGCCTTCTGTTCAATTCCTAAATGAGTGGGAAAATAAATAAGATAAATAAAACAGGTCTATTAAAATTGATGAAAATATTTATTATCTATTTTATTTTATATATTATTATATTATATATCATTTCAGCCGTAGGACGTAGCCGACGACTGCTGGATATAGGCCTCCCCTTCGAACCTCCAAGGGGATATATACAAATATTATATACAATATACATATTACCTGAACTATTTAATAAACAATTGCAGTATAAATAGTAGTTTTAAAAGGGTACAAAATTGATTGTTAAAACTTTAGGGTTGTATGCATAAATTCTGCATTTTAAAAAGATATATTGTTCACATAATTGGATTAGGCCATATAGGTCACTTTTAAGACCTGACTTATGTGAACAATTTTTTTTATAAAAACAGTTTAAGTTATTTTGCGGAGTTTTGCAACAACACCGTGATACGAGAATATTAAACATAGGGTCTACGCGAATGTTATAATTCTTATAAATTCCTTATTCGCTACGTGACGATTTTGCGTATGATAAAATAAACAAATTAAGGTGGTGGTATTTATTCTGGATTATCTATTTGCCATTTATCATTGAGACAATACACGGAGGAGCGATAGTCTACATGCTCTGTCTGATAAATAGCTCTCACGGATAATGAATGTGTGTTTGTTTGTTTTGTTTTCTGCGCAATTCGTTCCAATTGCTCCGGAACAAGTGTATTAATAGCCATTCCGCTGTAGAATACGCGTTATTTACCATTCTCAAAGGTTTAATGTGAAATTTAAAAAGAATATTATTTGTAATTATTATGTCATGTTATTTTACTGAATTCGAATGACATGAAGCTTACTCCTATGTTAAAATTTAGTGTCTCTTCATGAAAATATATGATTTATTAATTATTTTTATACACAGCACAAACTAACATAAGTTTAAATAAATAATTCCTTAAATTATAATTATTAAAGCAATTACTCATATATCCGAATATAAACAAGATTGAATGATATCTCGAAAATAACTATTTCAAAATTTCATTAATTTACCTTATCCTGCTAATTAGTTTTAATTTATTAAGTCACAATTACAAATCAAACCGAGCTTCTAAAGAATATTATACCTAGAAATGTACTACGTTACAATAAAATCAAACAAAATTAAATAAAGAAAACTAATATATTTTATGCTTTATACAAAATTATAAATATACAGATTCGTTTATTAAAAAAACAGCTCTATAATAAAAATGAGCTTCATACAAAGTTATAATTTTTATTATATTATCAGAAATAAAACAGTTAATTTTATTACTACGACTTGAGGACCTTCAATCAAGCGTACCAATCTTTAAAAGACCAGCAACTCATCCGCGATTCAACGGATGCTGGCAGTGTCCTTAGGTGAAGGAGCGCATATTCTAATTAGGTAATCCTCCAAACTGGAGAAGAGTTACTGAAGACAAGCAACAGTGAAAATTGTTGGAGGAAGCTTTTGCCAAAAGGCACGCCAAGGTCAGAGACATTTTGTAACATTATTGGAATGAATCATTGTATATTTTTTTCGGAAAAAAAAGACTTTATTATTATTTAATCCTCTTAATCATTTACCTCTATATTATCATGAAAAAATGTAACATATTTAAATAATATATATCTTAATAACAAAGAAGAAATGAGTTATTTCATAGCCTGTCTTAGATGTCTAGCTTAGTGTTTAACTAAAATATTGACTTAAACAATAGAAATTTATCATGTTTTTCGTAACTCAAAATAGAAAAGAAATATTTAAGTAGTTGAGTTCTTAATTTACTTCTATCGCATTCGGTTACATATAAGGATTAGAACCGAATATAACAAAATTATATATAGAAATCTCTTCTAGGTAAGGTAAGGCTTTTAAATAAGTTCTTCTCTTGTGATTGCTAATATCTCAAGACGTCCTTTTTATTACTATTATATATATAATAATATTAAAATTTCTGGAATTATTATAACCCTTTGTAGATTCTCAGAATCAGGCTCTACATTTATGCTTTTTTAATTCTAATAAATATTTTATGAAATATTTATTTGTAATCGAATATAATAACTCATATGAACTAATATTTAAATTTTTGCGATAAAATCTTGGTTTTACTAAATTTTTAAAATAAAATATAGTATATTACAATAATTTAATCATAATACAGTCCAAATAAAACTCAGAAAATGGCATTGGAAGAAATTAGATTAAGATACAATTAGAACTATACTTGAAACAATATTAACAATTAAGCATTACTTACCAAAATTGGTGAACACTAAAACCACTGAAATTCACTTCACTTTAAAACGAACTTGTTAAGAGAACTATTAAGTACTCTGCCTCACAAGTATTAATTACTTTTCAAAAAAGCTATTAGGTTTTGCCGCGATTTTGCCGAGTTTTCCCAAAACTCTGTACGTTCCGGCGATCTCTACGGATTTGGACACCGACTGAAGGAACTTGCAGAATATCAAAGCTTTTCCCGCGCACATGCGCAACTTAAATACAACTTTTACTATTCTAAATTATTTAATCTTCAACTGGCGGTGCCGGTTTCAAAGGAATTAGTCTTATCTCTTTGCGAGAATTTTTTTTGGTATTACTCTTATTGTGTGTGGTTTAATTTTTAAATTTTATAGCACTAGGGCAGGCCAGTTCCCTGATCATCGCTGCCCATGAACAACTACACAGTGATACACATTTAAATTCGTTGCCGGCTTCACCGTATAAACGATGTGATTCAGTAGTCTCTTATATACTCACTCACAGTGATACTGGGAGAGTGTGGTATCACGCTGGACTAGGCGGACCAATTAGAGCATCAGCATGGCTCTCCCATAGGGGAGACAGGTTTTAACAATCTTATAAACTCTACTATAAACCGAGCATAACATAATATTCTTTTAAATTTGAATCACTACATCAAAAAAGCCAGTTCCGTCATCTAAATTAGCTGTACATGTTCTGTGAAAGCAGGATAAACATATTATTGAGAAATAATCCACATTTTCTCATAATAATAGCCCGCTAGATTATTAATGGACGGCCATAATGTTTTTCTAACAGGCTGTTATCCCTAATGAGGTAAAAAAATATTCCCAAGATAACTAGATATTTTCCAATATTAATTGGTTCACATACCTGCAGACATTTATGAAAATTGAGCGTAAACAACTCCAAAAACGAGGCGAATTTGTTCGACGAACAGTTTCATACTTCATATAAAGAAATTTATTGAGGTGTTCGTCTTGTTGCCTTAAATTTGCTCGAACTAAAAAGCTAGTGGAGAATTTTTCGCTTTTTAATTAACAACTTAATCTAACCGATAATGCTTTAGTCTAAATTAAATTGATAATTTAAGAATTATTATATAAATATGTGGCTTTCAAATTAGAGCCAGCGAAGTACTATTATAAATTCAACGTATAAGGATTTTATAAAAAGCGGGCACAATACAACCAAAGTGCGGATTCCTAAAACCTAGTTTTATCTTTGTGCCGTTGACACACAAAGGAATAATTTGCTTTGACGCACAGTTTATGTAGTCCTTTGTTAAAATGTTTATGAAATACACTTTTGTCTTTCAGTAGTTGTAGCAAGTTCGATTTAAAGGAGTCTGATACATAGTATTTAATCTATGACACAGATCTGTAGACTATGCAAATCACTCTCCGGAGAATTTAATTTTAATTAAGTTCCTTCATTCATTCAGCGGGCGCATCTGACATCAACTGGATTAAGAAGTAAAACACTACTCTTTGTTCATTCGAATCGCTTTAGAGCGCAGTTTTAAAGATATTTTATTGCCTTTAGATGATCATATTTCATTTATATTGAGTACAATGTAATCAAGACTGTAAATTATCAAAATCTATCTAATAAGCAAACCACGATATAATTCATGGTTTGCTTGTGTTGCTGACAAGTGTCAACATTACCAAAACTTTTTTATAGTATTGCGGACAATGGAGCAGATGGGTCTCCTATATAGTAAGAGAAAACTGCCGCCCATAGACGACCGCTGCACAGTCCGCGCATTGTGTTGCCGGCTTTTTACGCCACTTAAGGAGCAAAAAAAATATAATTTAAATATCTGCCGATATCTTCACTCACTCAATGAATTAATACAAAGTACTTGTATTTTGCGAACCCGTGGTATCATTTTAGATGAGCCGGCGCAATTAATGCTCCAGTATCACTCTCCTATGGGTAAGGAATTATAAAGACCCTTGCCCGGCCACCGTTAAGCTCCTTTAAAAGCCGAAAAAAAGGAACTGAACCTGATATCTGTAGCGTCGTGGTATGCTTATAAGACCACTTAGCTAATCAAGGTCTCAAAATGTTGCTGATTGTCTATAGAGAAACTTATATGTGCCGGCAAGCTAAAGCGATTATAATGCATATAGTACCGTTCGCCAGATCGCAATTTTCCTCATAAACCCGGAAAAAATAATTACAAACGTTTGTACCATACAGAGGCAATGCGACGAGAAATTTAATTACAAGTAACATTTTTATCAGCACGTGGATGGCCACAATCTAATTTGTCTTTGATTCAAATGTCATGTTGGCATTTTTAGTCGATATTAATAAAATGTGACATTGTACTATGCATAACAATACTTACTAAGACATATATTGTAAACTTACCAATACTACATAAACAAGACAAGACTACGAAATTGTATAAAGATAAGTTTAAAGTATGTAAGCATTTGTGTGTGTAGTGCCCCCACACACACAAATACAAGTACAATAAAAGAAATATAATATAATATAATAAAGTTTAGACAAGCAATTTAAACATTACTTTAAAAATGGAAAACAAAAAGAAGGCTTTGTTTGATCACATAGGTTGCAATGATCAAAATTCTCCACATTCAAATGGAAAATTTAATGAGAACAATCACTCAGCCTCACGACCGAGATAAAGATAAAACCGTTGTTTAGAATTTGTTACATTCAGAAGATAATTTCCTACTCTCATTAAAATATAAAGATATACTAATTTATATATATAGATATTTTATAAAATATAGCATTATTTAATCCGTGGGAGAGCAATGCCGATGCACTAAACGGGCCGGCTCGTCCAAACAATCCTCAGCGTGAAACGGTACTTGTACTACGTTTCGCACAGTGACTGAGGATATTGGAGGCCTTTAAAAGTGCCACTTGAGCCGCGTAAAAAGCCAGCAACACAACCAATGTGTGGACTGTCGCACGGTTGTTCATGGGCGGCGGTGTTATCTTACCATATAGAAGACCCTGCTCATTTGTCCGCTATGTAATTTAAAAAAATACGAACGGTATATAAAATGAGAAAGCACGAAACATTATGTTCTCGAACTACCTCTAGTGTGATTTATGTTTTTGTTTTTAACCCATTAACAAAACCGAACTTTAGGATACTTTTCGAAAACATGTCAAAAAGGGTTCACGTAACTTGCTGGCAATAATTTGTTCAGGTTGAATAACTTATTGCGGACAACTGAGCAGGTGGATCTTCTATAATAATCTATTATATGGTAACAGAACATCGCTGTCTATGGACAACCGCGCCACAGTCCATGCTATGGTTGTGTTTCCGGCTTTTAAAACTCTCCCTAAACTAAACACAGTACAAATACCGTTTCACGCTGAGTTTTCTGTGAGCCTGTGGTACACTTTGGTTGAGCGCGCCTAATAAACGCGTCAGGCTATGCATACATAGGCATGTTGAAGCATACTTCAGCGAGGCTATTCCACGAGTGCGACAATATTAAGACACTCGCCCGGCCAATGTCAAGCCCTTCCAAACGTCGAATAAATTAAAAATAAAATTATATAAGATTAATCCGTTTGACAAGATACAAATTTATTACAGTGAATACAGGTAAAAATTGCTTAGATCTACCACAAAAATTAAAAGGATAGAATTTTCATAAATTTCTACTTTTACTTGTTTAAGTGTTCAAGTGTTCATATTGTGCCAATATTAATCCGAAACCTTCAAGGCTTTGCCAAATCTATGATATACTATGATTTTCCGACTTGTACCAACTACTCAAAAACAACATTTCTACTGCATTCCAGTATTGCTTTTTAGTGTCGTGTAAGAATGTCGAGAAAACTTTGCGAACAAAAGAGCGTTCGTGCATTACTTCGTAGAAATGAATCTTTCAATTAATTTATAAGGAAACCTCTGAAATTTAAAGTTTTCCGCTCTATTAGGAAATTTACTGGCATTTTTTAATTAATCTTTCAGACTTATTAAAATAGTGTTATATTACTGATTATATAAAGAATATATTATGTGTTGGTATAGGAATCTACACTAATATTAGCACGTAATAATCTCAGGACAATAATAATATGCTTTCGACGTATTTCTCTGGTAATTTAATAGAATAAGAACTAAAGGTAAATATTTTTTATAAAAAGAAAATAAAAAATTTAACCATGAAATATGTTCAAGCATATACTGACGCATTAATTACGCCGAACGTGATACCACGGGTTCACAGAATACCAGCGTGAACCAATAGTTTTACTATATTTCACCGAGTGATTGAAGATATTGAAAGTCCTTATAACCATACTGTGACTTAAAAAGACGGTGACACAACTTAGCTATTATGGCGCTATTATTACTGTGGCGCG
Organism: Delias oraia; assembly: GCA_018230265.1. NCBI lineage: Eukaryota > Metazoa > Arthropoda > Insecta > Lepidoptera > Pieridae > Delias > Delias oraia. The sequence continues at coordinate 5,620 of DWCF01001601.1, read as the reverse complement.
GTTGTCCATGGGCGGTGGTAGTCTCTTACCATAAAAGAGATCCAACTGCTCGTAGTACGCAATTAGTTTTTCAAATTGAACAAATTATTGTTCACATTCCCGTTACCCTCTATACAAAAAAAATTTATGGCACTCAGATAGAAACAGTTTATTCTTTTCATTTTCAAGGTTCATAGAAATTTAATAGTGTTTATACAGTGTTAATAGATAAAGCATATTTTGAAGTGAATAGAAAAAAAATATAAAATCTTGTGCCTTTGCACAAATATTTATTTTTTATTATAATATATTTTTTTACCCGTGGGAGAGCCATGCTGAATCATATCCTTACACATTAATTGGGCTAGCTCGTCCGAAGTGATAAACACGGGTTTAGAGAATACTCAACATGAAATGGTAGTTGTACTTTTAAATGATGCTTCTGCTGCGTGAATATCGGAGGTCCTTAAAAATGCCGCTTTAGTGGCATAAAAAGCCACCAACACAACCAATGCGCGACCTGTGGCGAGGTTGTCCACAGACGACGGCGTTCTTTTACTATATAGGAAGCCCACCTGCTCAATTTTCGGCTAATCCATATAGAAAAACCCTTTGCATAGCTTAGCTTATTTCATATAATATATCTCCCTAGCTGTAATCTTTTGTGTAATCTAGTATTTCTTAATCCAACGCAAGCGCCGAGTCACTGGCTCACCATACACAAGCCAAATCGAAAAGGCACATACGATTGCTTACGAATCCAGTCTTCAATTAGTGGTCAAAGCTACCTCTTACCGGCACTTAAACCGGTTTGAATATTCAAACACTGCATGTACCTGTTCTGTTTCACATTGATGATTGTCGTAGCTCTTCTACGAAATTTCTTAAAAACACTTGTTTTATAAGAAATTTTGTACTCCCAACGTAAGAAATAAAATGCCTTTAGAAGTATTTCCAAACAATTAAAGTTTGGAGACCTTCAAAAAGGGCGTATATATATCTATTTAAGGCTGGTGACACACTCACGTCCCACCTGCGGCTCAGGGTTTCCGTGAGTAATTACCCATTTATTTTCGATAAGTACTATAAACCTATTCGCATGCTTTCTCATTTTAATAAAAAATATACCAAAAAGGCAAACATGTTTTTCGTGTTAATTATAGTCTGAAGATCAAAGAATCATATTTTTATTAGTATTTTAAAACATTTTAAATTACTTTTGCTTTAACTATATTAAATCAGAGCTCGCAAATCACTTCAGCAAAAAGTATTCCCAAGCACGTTTCAAAATAAAAATAAAACAACTAACTCTGCTAAAATGTCGGTCAAATGAAAAATAAATTCGTTATTCAATTAGAGGCGACGGATTTTATTTCCGCGTGACATGTTGTCGAGTGCAGTGGCGAATGTGGGAAATAGTTGGGATTGAATGTCGAAAATAGATGTAGAAATGGTGTATGTATATTATGAAATTCTCAATTTACTAGCGAAATTTCATGCGTGAAGTTGTAATAAAAATAATTTTATTACCAAAAGTATTGTATTAAAGAAGCGTACCAGTAAACTTTTCAAATTTATACCAGCCTCACATCGGTAAGATTTTGGTAGCTCTCAGGCAGACTTTTGTCCCACAACCGCCCAGGCTGAGATTCATGTATTATATCGCTCCCTTGTGATAGTCGCGGCAAAATTATTCTGACAATGAGAAACCATTCTTAAGAAATCGGATTTATAATAAAAACAGAATCTGAAATTCCTTTTTATTATGGTAATTTCTCTGATGGTAAGAAATCAGTGCCACTTATTCAAAAACATGCCATTTATCCGTAATTTTGGTAAGTTGTCGATTTAAACTAACGATGCTGAAATGGTATAAATGAAATGAAATGGTATAACGTAATGGATATCCGATATTCTCATGCACTAAGACTCAGTACTATATGATCCCAAAGTAAGTATGAATGACTGGGACTTTTAAGCCCTTCCTAAGGCAGAATATCTTTTATTAAATATTTTTAATTTCATTCCGATCGGGAATAATAAAACGTGAAAAAGAGTGTATTTGGGAGCCTCGTAGCTAAATTGTTTTAAAAGTCTACAATGAAGCGAGAGGTATCGGGCTTGAATCCCGGTCCGCACAATTATAATTCAATAATACAATTATAATAAAATAATATTCGGTCTCAGAAAGGGTTTGACAGTGACCGGGTGAGTGTCGTAGTACTGTCGCACTCGTGGGAGAGCCATGTTAACGTCCGGAGTAATACTAAGGGTTCACAGAATATTCAGCGTAAAAGTTAGTTATACCAGAAATAGTTTTACTATTGTGTTTCACTGACTGAGGATATCGAAGGCCCCAAAAAATGGTGCTTAAGTGGCGTAAAAAGCCGGCAACACAATAAATACGTGAATTATGGTGAGGTTGTCCATAGGTCAACTCAACCAAGTTCTCTTACCATAGGAGATCCAATTGCTCCAGTATCTGCTATACCACAAAAAATGGATTTGTCCCAAACATTGTAATCATTGAAAGAGACAAATATATTTTTTTTCGAAAAAATATTTTTACATAAAATAAATAATATAAACCGTTCCAAAATATAAGTATATAAAGTTTTATAACTACAAAAACCACATTGGTAGAATTAGTACAATAATAAATAAAGTAATAGACAAAGTTGTGATAAAAACGCGGTGTAATTCGTTAAACTGTTCTTCTGAGGTTATCTTAATGAGGCTCATTCGTCGAAGCCCTAACTGCCGTAAAATTCCTTCATCACCCGAAGCAGACGAATAAAAAGTTAAACATACGATTAGAACAAGATCGCACCGCGCGCTCGACGAAATAGAGCCAATAACGCGCACCTGCTTTTATTACAATATAAAACAGTTGGCATCCTGCTTTATCATGTCAGTGCACTCCGCGGTAGACACTTTATGACGTCGCACTTTGCCACTAAAAGCTCGAATCGCTCATAATTTATTACTTGACTTGGAAATTTAATTATAAGCCGTGGCTACTATTAGATAAAAATTTAACTGTCATACGTACATTCTGTTAAGGTAAATAGCGCCGTTTTAATGGTTTTTGTATTCATTCAATTTGCAATTCCTTAATCAATTATTTTATATAGCGGCGCAAACATTCTATAAACATCCAATAACGGTCTAAAGATATATATTATAATTTTGTTACTAAAAGTCAAAAGTATATCTTGGTTAAGAAGTCTATACTTGGTTTATACAGATTTTTAAACTAAATCAGGCAAAGTTTCACCGTCACCCCGATGATTGTCGTTCCACAACTGAGCATTGTGTAAGGCATGTCGTGTCGTGCACCACAATTGTGTAGAATCAGTTGCCTGCACTTTTATTTCCAAATCAATTCGAGTTGGATACCATAAAAAATCATAAAACTACTAGCAATGCAATAATTTAAACTAAAACATTTTCGTTAACGGCCTTTTAATGATTTTTTGGTCACTGAAATGAAAAAGTAAACTCTGTACGTATTCTAATTTTAGACACAACTTAGTATTAAGGCCTATGCCATTATGTTATATTTATTTAATTAATTTCAGATGTTTAGGCCTATTAATACTTTCAGTTTCACTATTATTCTATCTAAAGAATATATGCATTAGAGTCTTTATAGATAAGAGGAGATAGTAATAATATTACATTAAAAGTTTCCCAGAACGTTTGTCGGGAACATTTCTCACGTTTTCAACTTACTAATAAAATTACATTAGTGCAATGAGGTCTTTGTAAACTTCTCCCTGTAACAATAAAGTTCAAGCTCTCAGACAAATTATCAAATAGCTCGTAAATGAATTATAGACCTGTCAATATTTTACCTGCCATTTCTTTCTTATTGCGAATATATAGCAGACAAAGGGCATCTTCCAATGGTAAAAGGTCAAAGTTAAACATTAACAACAATACCGTGATCTTTGCTTTGCTTGTGTTACTGGCTTTTTAAACCAATTAACGGTGTAACTTACTGGATCTCCGGTGTCCTCACTCACTCAGCGAAACAGTACAACCAAAGTATTCTGTTAGCCCGTGATTAAATCCGTAGAATTGATCCAAAGTGCGTAAGCTATGCTTCAAAAACTCTCTGCAACGCTGAAAATCTATTTAATTAAAAAGAACTACATCTCCACGTCGTAAGATTTATAAAGAAAAAAACTTAAAAATGCCTTATAAAACCTGTTGCATTAGAATTTACTCAACAAAAACAGCAAATAAATATACAGCAATTACAAATACCATAGAGATAAGCGAAGAAGGGCAAGCTCCCTTCATAAACACATAAACAAATACCAGTTACTAGAAAGGTTACCAGTAGCTTGGCTCGCGGGAGGCCCCTAACCGTGAACGCCTGTAATTAATACCAACCAATGACTCGACTAATACAGTATTCATTACGGTTGCCCCTGGCGGGAAGATTGGAACAGTAACATCCCTCAACCCTCAATGATGTTGCCCACTTGATTATAGACATTCTTAATTCATTTACTCAATGCCTACAAACATTTTGTACGTTACGTCGTGATTCTACTCTTTATATTTTTAAATACCGGAATGTTTTATTCAATATATAATATTCGTGTTTATATATAATTTATATTATCTAGACAATAGTATACATTGTATATTAAGTAATCGCTTACAGTTGCTTATTTCTGTGGGATTATGGCACCCCTCTAAACACAGCTCTGCGCTGGGGTTCATTATTGTTTATACAACTTTTCACCCATGGGAGAGCCATGCTGAAGCTAATGCAGATACACTAATTAGGAAGGCTCGTTCGAAATGATACCACGGGCTTACAGAATACTCAACGTGAAACCGGAGTTGTACCAGAAATAGTGCTTCTCCTTTGTTTCACTGAATGAGTTAGGATATCGGAGACTCTTAAAATGCTGCTTAAGTGGCGTAAAAACCCAGAAACACAAGCAATGCGCGGACTGTGTCAGTTGTCCATGGAGGGTAGTGCTCTCTTACCATATACGAGACCCACCTGCTCTGTTGTCCGCTATACCTTAATAAAAGCTTTCGAACAAAGAAGAGTAAGTAATTGCTACATTACTTTAGTATTTATAAATAAAACTAACAATTGAATTCCTTCAGAAACTTCCCATTGTTACCTATTTCAAAACTATGTTTTTGTAAACCATTGTATTCTGGCCTGTAGACATTGAATAACTTACTACTTTTATAAGTAATTGTATAGATTTTGTGGATTATTAGAGTATAATATATTGCAATGTGTAATCTCTTTAATGGTAATAAACACAAGTTTTATGTATTTTGTTTATTGAAGTTGGTAGAAAGATGATAAGGATCATCACCCAATTTAACCAGTTCACAGCCGGTGCTGGTCCGCGGTTATGTTGCTGCCATCTTAGGGAAAGTCATATTAGTTTGGATATGCCTCTAGACGTGTCTGATTCCACAGAGCGATAATGCGCGGAACAAAATGTTTTAATAAACGCAAAATGAATATTGAAATAGAATCTCATCTGTAATGTTTGTGCATGGAAACGAGTCTAGCAAAGCAAGAAAAGTAGACATATTCTTATTCTTAGTAAGGAACAATGAAAATTGGAAAATAAAAATGTGGTCCGCATAACCA
>DWCF01001600.1:0-29093 GCA_018230265.1 Delias oraia | reverse complement strand
AGCTTAGAAATAATAGAGCTCCGGGTGATGACGGAATCACAACGGAAATTCTGCGAGCGGGTGGTAAACCGATACTTTTAGTCCTCCAGAGGCTGTTCGATTCTGTCATCTATAATGGTGTCACACCGGAGGCTTGGAGCAGGAGTGTCGTGGTGTTGATCTTGAAGAAAGGTGACAACACCTTATTGAAGAACTACAGACCGATCGCACTCCTGAGCCACGTCTATGAGCTGTTCTCCAGGATAGTCACGAATCCAGCCGCCCGAACACACATTTGAAGTGTCATGTGATGTCTGGTTCATTCTTGCCTCTTTCCTGTTATGTAAGTGACGTTCGGTAGCAATATTTAATACAATACAAGAATATATAAAGAGTAAATGACCGTTTTAAATAACTAAACACGGAGAGTCAAACATAGGCCTGCACTTCGGAGCTCCAAGCGTACCTGTCGGAGGGGACCTGAATCTAGCGTCTTCCGGCGACCTTTATAACATTCCACATTGTGGGTTGACGTCCTATGCTGCGCTTTAGTGGGACTATATCAACTCTACTAGATGAGAGTTTAAAGAATGTATAAGTAAACTCTTTTAAAATTCTACTCTCACACTCTTCTTCTTCATATAAATGGCTTTTTAGATTAAAGCCGAGAATAACTTGAAATGAGGTAACAGCTTGAATATTTAAATGAAAATAAACTGATTTGATATAATTGATGCCCTGAACGCCATCAATCGAAATGATTCCGTCGACGCGTTAAGATCCTAACAAAAGGCCTGCGAACATGATAACACTGAGTTATATGCGCGCAATTACACTTTATTGCCGTCGCTCGTCCGCAGCGAGCCTAACATCACTGATGTATCGTTGTACGCGGCCTTGTAACCTAATCTCGTTGTTATGGGCTCAATTTTATGATGAAAGTCTTGTTAAAGCTATATAGTACATATTTTTCCCGCTTTACAATATATATACTTCTAGAAGGTAGATCCAAAAATTCTAGGCGTGTTGGAATAAAAATGCATTTCATACAAACTTTAAGTAAGAAATGATTTGTTAAGGAGATGCGATAGCATATATTATTACATAAATATTTCAAGTTAAGTCTTTTTTTATTAGGGTTAAAAGGAACCAAAATTATCCATTATATATAAAGTTATTTGTTCCGTATTAGGCAACGTTTACAAACCTTCTTTCTCCAGACTGGTTATTTTAAAAATAATTTCGGTTGAGAACGGCCCACTCCAGGGATTAAGCGCGCATCATGCAACTTTTTTGAGGGAATCTACGGAACAATTTCCTTAAAACACTGGGATGTGAATGTGATGAATTAAAAGGGATGACATGGGACAAAAATGTAAGGTATTTTAACATTGTTTGATCATTGTTGAGTGGGCTCGTATTGGCTATGTCACTGTAATATATATACTGGCCGCTAATTATGGGGAGAAAATAATGCATTAGAGAATACTTAAATATTTGTCCATTTTTATATCCGCGGGAATTAAAAAAGTCGTTCTAATATTGATATGATTGAAACTTACCTACACCCTTGCAAGAAAGAAGAAAAAAAAGTAAGTTAACAACGGGGCAGCGCCCGCTAAACACACACAAACACAGTTTCAAATAAGTTTAGACACAAAAATAAAATAAGTAAGTTAAAAATTAAAATTGACCTCTGTGAGCTTGACCCTTTTGTTCCAATGCAGCTTAGCCATTAGACGTGACAGCTTAGATAAAGAAACGCCAGCACATTCATTATTGACCAAAAACAATTTATTTTACTGGCTCTTACACTTTACTACAAATTACTTTTAACATAAATTAATAATTATTGTAAAAGACCTGAAATGATGTTCCTTGTATATATTACGCCGTTTGATAAATAATTTCTACTTTTTTTATGGTATAGCGGACAACGGAGCCGTGGGTACCGGAATGGTAAGAGATTACTGCCATCTATGGACAAGCACGCCGCAGTCCACGCTTTGGTTATATTGTCTGTGTTTGTGGTAAATTAAATTTAATGGGCCTCCAGGATCCTCACTGAATCAGCAATACAAAAAGGTATAATTTCACGCTGGTATTCTCTTAGTCCGTGATACTTCGGACGAGCTGACGAGATAAGTGTGCCAGCATATGATTCAGTATGATTCTTCAGGAGTTTCAATATATTTGAACATACCAATAACTTGATAAGCGAGTATATTTAATTTAATAAAAAGCTCGCGGCAAGTCATCAAATCGTTAATTTAGATTTCCGTTGAAATAGTGTTCGACCATTGAATCACGTCTACAGATAATTTAAGCGTAATTAATGAGATGCGAAAAGGTTTAAATGAGTTAATCGACACAAAAGCTTGCAAATGAATACAAACCGGCTTTTGACGCTTGCCTTCAGGATAGTAAGGATTAAAATACAGGAAACACACAGAGCTCTAATTTGCCGATTCATTGTTTTGCAAATACTGTTATATTTACTCTATTGGCTTGGACTTTGCTCTACAAAGAGAAAGACTTTTTTATAGTTGGACAATTTTAGGGCGTGCATAACCAGCTAGTAGCAGTACGGCGTTGGCAGCACCGCCTGCTTATCAGATTAGAGCAGTATAGGAATGTTGGTGTTAATATTATATCGACATGACTTAAGTTAGTTGTATATAGATTTACAAATACAAATAGAATACTTTATTTATCAATTAGGATTTTAGAATCACTTTTGAACATCATTGACTCTATAATCGGTTCCAAGGCAACCGAGCCCTGAGAAGAACCGGCGAAAAAAACTCACCGAAACTGTTTCGCAACTGTTCATGAGGCGACATTCATTATTGTTACATTGAGGATTCTCCTGCAACAAAATAAAGCGAAATAGACAAACTCTTTGCTTAAGCTAAAAAAACGCTTCTCTAAGGTGCCCGGGTTCCAGTGTCGAAAAAGTATCACAAAGGTTGTTGTGTAGGCATAGCGCAGTTGCGCAGCAGAGGCATGCCTTACGAGACAGGAGTTCATCAAATGTGTGCCCAAAACACTTTTGTGTATTTTACTTCCCATAAATATTGCGCTTTTCTCAATAAAAACACTTCTTCGTTTCGTATTGAAAATAAAACTATTTTATAAAATATTAGACTGTGTCTGATCGTGTCTGATTTATATCGTGGACAGCACAATAGTTTTGCTTTTGATTTAAAAATATTGATTTAAATTTTTATTTAAAGTAATAGCTACATTTCCTAATTTCTTTACAATATCTTATTGGAATAATAAATCATAAAAAAACCATTCATAAATCATTATAGTTGTATGTGAAATAAAGATTCATTTCCATTTCCACGAGACTCGAGTGTGGTATTTGAAGCGAAACCCTCTGCGCATAACGTCACGCATCGCAGCGATTATTTGCGAAGCTCCCTTTCCAGAACAAACTTGGTTTCATTCAATCGAGAAACTTACTGGTGCGCTCAACTTTGTTACAAGACGTTGCGAACAGAAATAAATTTTTTACTTGGTTAAATCTGAACTTAACATCTCTAATGATAATTAATTTCATATTTTCACGCGTATCTTTAATAAATGCTTATAATTGAAAGCATTGCGTGTGTTTGCCATCAGCATGTGATCCGACTTCTGGGAAGGTTAATGTTTGTTGTTCAGTGGATTGCACTGATCCTGCTGCCGAATTTCACCATCGAACGTCGAGGCGGAATACAAAGTCTTATCGTTTTCACCTCGATATTCGTCGTCTTTTAAGACTTTTGTGCCGCGCACCACCTCTCTGTGGAATCAGCTGTTACTGAGGTTATTTACAAATCAAGACCATTTGGGAACGTTCAAGAAAAAAGCGTTCATATTAATTAAAGGCCGGCAACGCACCCACGGCTCTGCGAGGTAGTAGGTGTCCATGGGTGGAGGACCGCTTGCCCTAGGTGAGCTTCCTGCTCGTTTGCTACCGTATTTATTCAAAAAAATACCCATTATTTATGATTCATGATTAAATATAGTATATTCAGTATGATTTGAAGCTGTTATGAGCTTCATGAACTAGTAAAAGCAAAATTTGCCGTTCTTCTCGAAATACACCTCAGCCCTAGGTCCCGTGTGTCTCCTCAGCCGCAGAGGTCACGGCCCACCCTCACTTAGGTATGTAGGCTGACACACGGCCCAATCAGCGTATAACTTTAACTCCCAAATCTCGTTTCAAACATTTGGGTAATTGTGTAAGTTCGCTTTCATCCGGTTTCGTGACGAATTCTAGCAATTTACATAAAGGTTGACACCATGCAATAATCGATTATATGAAAGGAAATATTTCGTCGGCCCATATATTTAACTCCCATCGTCACATCACAATGAATAAAAAAGCTACAAATCCTATTATTTTTAAAAACCTTGCGTGATGTAAAATTGCCTCGTCTTCTAGCCGTAGCCAGTGTTGAGGCTCAGGGCCCGACTTATGCTAACTAGTAATGAAGTGCCGAGGCGAATGACCGCAGCAAGCACGCTGGCGCGCGCTTCCGTTGCGCCACTCCCCGTCAGCCACTTCCCTTCGCGATAATCCAAATCGCGAATTCGTTCTTACAATCGACAGCAACAATTTGTTGCCACAGAAACTGGACGAAATAACAATTTAAAAAACATTTAATGTCGAGCATGACATTTTTTATTGCATTACTTTTCGTTTGCCATGCCATGGTTTCAACCATGATCAAAAAATATTCTTTAAGACCTACATTTCTTTTATTATATAATTACAACAAACTGTACTACATATCCCGCGCTGTTATTCAGTGAGCTCGTGTCATTAATCTGGATGAGCCAGCCTCATAAGTGCGTCAAAATAAAATGCTTTCGCTTAGTTTTCAGTGTTAAATCAGCCGGCCTCTATCAAACCCTTTTGTGTATCAAATCAAATGTATTGTTGTACAATTCAGATTGGGAATCCGTATGTCATCCGTCGTCACGGTAGATTATAAAGTCGCTGGAAAACCAGGATCGAAAACATGCTTCTCTTTAAACATTAACAGAGCATACTTTGGAAACAATTAGAGTACAAAAGCCAAAGAGAGCCATTGGACTCCGTTGTAAAATACGCGAAATAAAATGAACGCGAACGGCCGTAACGCGGTGCAAAGTTCAAAAACAAATAAACGCGACTCAACACTCCCATCGCTGCTTTTGTGCGCCGCCTTTGACTTATTACGTACAGATCAGTGATGCATGTGTGCAAGTATTGGCTTATATCGTATGTGGCTTGAAGTTTTTCAATTATGTTACAATGCGGCGGGCTATCGGAATGGCGGACCGCTCGTCCTAAATGAGCCTACTGCTCCATAACAAAAAACAGAAAAATGTGTTTTCCTTTTATGCCTACCGTACCCATCTTAGAACTCCCTAGCTAGAAAATATTTTAAATTTGAATGTCCTTCGAAGCAATCAAATATCTGGAACATTGGATAGGCTGCAATAATTAATATGAAGTCGATAGGATGTGTGCGGGATCGATCGAAAGCACAACAAACACCATAAATCTTCAGATATCGCCTCGATGTTTAGCCCTATACATCATGATGGGGGACTAATCTCTCAAAGGGTTGGCAGATCATCAATCAGTGGGTAAGGAGCATCGGGCCTTTCAAGATATTTTAACTTCATTCAATTGAACCGGAGCAGTTTATAGGGCTATTGTTTTGTCTGCCCGATCGCTTCTGAAGGTCACACCAATCAACATTAACAGGGATTACACTATTTACAAAAGGACTCATCATGTCTGCAGTAAATCGAAATCTATTTCAGTTTCTTAGTTGCTAGATTGGGAGTCATAGAATAAAACCTTGTTTCTAATATTATGTACCTTACAATAAAATAATGGATTCTTAAGCCAAATAGCTCTATTTCTTTTTAGAAATCCGAATAAAAATCCGAGAGCCTTATAGCTACTTAGCTATACGACTTATTAAACCACTGGGTTTAATAAGTCTACTATGAAGCAAGAGGTATCGGGTTCGATTCGCGGACCGGACAATTATAAATTATAATTTAATTTATAACTTGTTCGGTCTCTGGAAGAAGTGAACACGTGGTGTGTTCAAAGAATATTCAGCATGAAATAGTTGCTCTAGTTAAAAAGGTACTTCTACTGTATTTCGCTGAGCAAATAAAGATAGCGGAGGCCCTACAAAATGCCGCTTCTGTGGCGTACAATGCCGGCAACACAGCAAGCGCGGAGTGTGGCGCGGTCGGTCATGGGCGGCGGTGCTCTCTTACCATATGGAAGACCCACCTGCTCCGGAGTCCGCTATACCTATTTATTTATAAAATAAGTATAAAATTTGCTTTTGTAATTTAAGTTAAATTAGTGTTAAAAATAAAAAACTGAGTTTCTTTGATACACGTCACCTCTTGCACATTTTAAATAAATTTGTTGAGATTGATAAAATAAAGGTATATAAAATAGGAACAGGATTATAAAACTCTACAAAAACCACGTACACTGGTGTTTCTCGATGAGAGGCTTGTGTAGCCGGCCTCAATATCGTAATCCCCGCGAGAAGAAGGCATTGAGGGCCATTTGCCGAAACGCTGACAGTTGAACGGTCCCTCACAAGAACTCTTGTTATGCCGATCCTTCAACACTCGACTGGCAGTCAGACTTTGATTTTTGTTCGAATCTTCAAGATCATGCTGTTTCGTGGTAGGGATTGATTTCAAAATAAAATATAAAAGGTAACTATTGCTTATTAAGTAGTGCCATCGTTTCAAGTACAACTACGGTTTCATGCTCAGTTTTCTGTGCGCTCATGGTTTCACTTCGAACGAGCCTGTCCAGTGAGCGCGTCCGCATATGCTTCAGCATGGCTCTCCCACGAGTGTGAAATGACTATTAATTTAAACGACGCTTCTTTGTTAGCTACTCCTGTTTATTTATTTTATAATGCTTTCTTTTGATAGTCTGAATTTGTTCTTATATTAGTGTGAAGGTGAACACTGAAACCTGGCAAACCATATTCGATGAGGATATATTCGAGTTTGTGGACAGTAAATAAACAAAAACATGACTTGATAAAATCATTAACAGTTTGTTCGGACTCACAACATCAGTTTGCATGCGATGAAGTATTCTTTGTGTTGTAACGCCATGAAGAGTACCACATTCAATGAAAATAAACTTACATTTTTACAACGTATGAAACAACAGTTGTAAATATATCCAAAATAGGTGTAATTGAGATAATGGAGGGTATGGGAAGGTCATCTTTTTCTTTGTCTAACTTATTCCAATATGAAACATTTCTTAACTATTTTTCGATAGATATCGTAAGAGGACGATATTAGATTAAAATATTATACTAAAATATCGTAATTGCGGGCTGTTTAGCATATTAAATGCTATATTTCAAAAGTTTCTACGGATTACGCTCAAGTAATAAATGTTGTTCCAAAAAAACATAATAGATGAGAACAGAAATTATATTACATTCACGATGAATATTATATAAAAACCTTAAATATACATAAAGAAATTTTATTCACATTATTACACGTGGTTGTCATTTTGTACTATACATAATTCTACAGTTCACTACTAATTTGTTATTGAAAAAGTATTTGCAAATATTTTTCAAAATTAAATACAAAAGGAGATTCTCTTCGATGGAAATATTCCTGGAAAACACGTAAAATCCACATGTTGAAAGAATCATCTACAACAAAACAGAATTTCTTCATGTATTACTACAATTATTATGTAAAAAAAATTATTCATTTTCTGCCAATTTTGCTTCCATTTAGAACGAAAACATTGAATCAAATAATAGCCATGTTAGTAAGCTCACTTTATTTTTCAAAATGTATGGTATAACTACGATTAAATCAAAACAAATTTCTTAATTTTTATGAATTAATATAATTATTAGTAAAATACTCTGCCTTTTAGCGAATATGACATTGAAAACAAAGGATAGGTCGCAGGAAGACTTGATCGATCGTTGCTTCTCGCCTTTGGGCAAGAGAAAAATACATGATAAGTGTTATATAATCAAACTAACATATATAATTTCTCAACGCGGACCAGTATTTTCTAAGATTCGCGTTCAAGCTCTAAACAATAATAAATCTAAGCGCAAACAACAAACAAAAACCTCCGTTTTCATATAAAACTAAAGAAATAGTAGTTTTAGAATAAAAAAAATAATAAACATAATTAAATGCAGAAGTTGTTCATTCTTAAAACTTTACATTTTAAGACAGTTTAATTGTGTTAAACCTGTTCAATGAAATAGTTTATAAGAAAACTGTAATATAGAAACACGGCCAACAGCAATTCATAATGAATTAGTGTAAGGTCTGAAAGGGACAATAATATGTGTCGGTGTGTGAAACATCATCAGATATTTATCAACTTATCTAGAGCCATTGAATATATTTTTCTTGTCAGTATAACGGTCAAATAAAACGAAGGTCAAATGACAAAGTAAATAATTATCATATTGATTGATGTTCTAATGTGTCATTTCATATATTCTTCGTGTAAAACATTTACCACATATAATCTGACCCAGTTTGGGTCAATCTGAATCTAAATAACTATAGTTGTGTGGTGTCGGGTACTGCTGGTCAGTTGTTATTATACAAAAGGTTCAGATATACATTATTATAAGTTTATTCAATTGAAGATGCTAGAAAATTGAGGCTTCGTTCGTTGAAGTTAGTTGAGGATTGACGATCTTTTGTTTAAACTTAATATTATTCTTTTTTACCTGGATTTTCATCTCCGCTCGATCATATCCCTACAAATAGTTTACTGGACTGTATCTTTTATAATTTTAAATATATTTACCAAATAATAGTTAACTCACAACATGCGTTAGCAATAAATTTTCTAATCCCTACATTTACAATACCTGGTTAACATCGGACTGGAAACTAATAATAAAGCACAAAAAGGCTTATGTAGGCTTACGTAAAAACCTAGAGGATGCTTCGTATTTTGCCATCCAGATTCTCATCTCATGACCAACGCGATCAGGTGGTATTTTAAGTAAGATAAGTGCGTTTTTTATGTGGTGAAAGATAAGAGAATAAAGCACAAATTATATAGTATACAACAGAACCGAGTTAGAGATAAAATATGGCACCGATATATACAGAAACGTACCTTTCTATAGGTGATAATAGGTATGCTGAGAAAACTAAGGTACCCGACACCGCGAGAATTTCAAGTTGTGAGTTTTCTCGATTCGATTTTCGCCGTCAGCCAATTTTTGACTATAACAAGAGAAGTATATAAGGTGTCGTATATCAGAGGTTATGCTTTGCCTTGCAAATACTTTATAAGGTTTTCTAACGGATCCTTTAGTCTTGTACGCATTTCACTTAGACGACGATAACGCATTGACAACTTGTATACATTTCTTCAAGCAATTATCAAGCGATGTATAACAAATACATCAAATAAATTTAAATATTTTATTAAGAAAAACATTATATTTAAGATGTTATAAAAATTACAATAATTTTCAGAAAAGAGTGTCGCTCGGAATTTAGACGGTAACAGATCCATAAAGCACATAGGATATCAAAAGTTCGGTGTTCAGGCAGTACGAACAGTTTATACTTTTAGTATTTTAGACATTCGTAAGTGAGTTTGTGGTCGTAATTGAATAAAATGTAAAAACTTTAACTTTTGAGCTAGTCTCAAGAGATGATACTGTTTATATTTATGAAAACGGTGGAATAAAAGGCTCACTGGGAAAAGCGGATCTCCGCCCACGGACATCTCAGCCCTAGCAGAGCCACGATTGCGTTGACGGGAAAATTCTGTACTTACTTCATAACCGAGCAAATCTTAAAACCTCTTTTTGCCATCCATTCTTAAACTATTTCGCAAAATATGTAGAGAAAGCTCCGTTGCAAATGAAACCAACATAAATATCATATATTTTATTTATATCCGTATAACTTACAGACGATTTACATAGACTTTTGCATATATTCTACTACACAGTATATAATATTGATCTATAAAAATACTACAGAGTGCTACGTATTTTATGTTCCCGAATCAAGTTCGTTTATTTTATACCGAATTCTACAAATCTATAGATTTTATACAAAATATATAAATCGATTAATACTTTTTGTAAAAGATCTTTGATACTACATACTCCTAAGGACTAGCGTGAAAGGCCTAATTCTCCCATTTAATTAAAATAAAATAAATAAAAAAAATTCTCCCATTGCCTCGATTTATCGCCTTTATGTATTATTTGTTTTGGAGCATAAATCATCAGTCAGATACAACATCTACTAAATATAGTGTAGAACATCTTACTCTATGTTATAAAAATAATCTAAAACAATTTTTAACAAAAGGCTAAGCTATGATAAGCGGTCCACCGCCAATGCATCTCTGACCTCTGTCCGTGGATGTGTTGTCGGACTATAAGAGAAAAGTAAGCTTCATAATTAATAATATATATGTATACAGAAAATTAAAGGCACATACAATAGAATATCATAATTAGGAAACTGTTGCTATTTTTAAGTTAAAATAGGAGAGTTAGGATAGAAGCCTACGCAGCCGCTTCGTACATAACTTAGTCTCATATGAGCTTCTCCACAGAACTATTCTTAGAGTACAGATAGACATGAGAAAAGTTTGCTTATTACTAGGCGCACATTATGCTACTGAGGAATATATATGTAAAAACACTTTTCTTCTTCTTAAGATATCGATAGACCTGTTCAGACACACTCACTTGCTTCCACAGATGGTTGCCCAAAAATTTAAAGATTTACACTTCATGGCTCGCTTAAGCATACAATTGGGACACTGCTGAGTGCCTTTGTCAATCTGTACTTTTGTATTTCTAAATAGTTTGATATTGTTGACAAAGCACGCCCTTACTTTGGATTAGTATGGTCACATTAAAATATCTGATAATGACAAAATTAGGTGTACAAAAATAGTAATTATTTTTATAAGATATAGGGGTCACCGCCACCTAAAATTTTGGTGGTTTTGTTGTGCCATATAAGCAGAAAGATTGACCACTTGGCCAAATCCAGTAGTAAATACATGATGGCTAATACTTAATACAAATACAGCCTTTGAAGTAAGACTAATTTTATTAGTAATATTGTGAGGTGGGATTTGTTGGGTTAAAATAACTCGTCTAATTGTCAAACGCGTGTATTTTGCTCTTTCTTATTAGAAATATTAAAGGTGTGAAAAGAGTGTCTTCTTTTTGTCACCAAAATAAGACTATCATTTTAAAATAATTTTTTAAATTGTAAATATGAAAATTGCTTTGCTAAAGAAGAAGAAACTGGAAGTTTCTTCTGAAATTGATATATGTGTATAGTACGTAAAATGAGTTTGAGGAAACAATGTAAGCATCAATTTCACATTTAAATTTACAATTCCTTCGTATAAGATTGCATTGTTGCAGACAATTGTATAAATAATTCCTATACAGTATTATAAATATTATAACCTGTTTAATATGTATAGAGATTTGTAAAAGAAAACAGTCTGATCGGATAGATACGGCGTTCGTCACTATTTTACTCCCATTAAATCAATTACCACGTTACTAATATAAATCGAAAACAGATAATTTAACTTATTTCAGTGAAAAGCATCTATTGCTCTCCTTGAGTTGGGAAATTCAGTTTGAAAGAAAGAAACAAAGCATATGTCATATAAATACGTAGACTTAGCGGCTTCGGAGTTTCATTGCGAATTACAGAGCAACGTGGTTAGAGTGATTTTGAAAATGTGACAATTAATCCAATTTTAAATTGATCAAACGTTTTCTTTTAAACCAATAATACTCGCTAAAATAATTATTACGACACATTCAATTCTAATCGCGTTGCAATAATATTATACAAACGTTATATTTTATAGAAAATAAAGGATCGTACAAAATAAATTCATTAAATTGGTACTGTATTTAGGTATCCTAGGTAGCAATTTCGGTAAATTGGTCTATTTAGGACGATTAGTAGGACGAGTAAAGCGCCGAATGACTTTCAAAACAATCAACGTTGCCAACGAATGCCCATGTCGTAACTACTACGCTGACTAACCTTCATCAGGAGGCATTCTGCATGCGTATACAGCGCAAGAGCCGTGTGCGCTGCTGAAGTACATATATTCGATGTTCTGATACGTCAAGTTACATTGCAAGAGTGAAATGTAGGAATAACGTAAACGCAACCGAATGCGAAATCCTCGCGGGAAAGTGGCAAATTGAAATTGACAGTTGACAGCTGACAGCGAATCTCAACGAATTGTAATCTATTTGCTTTCTTTATTTTGATTTTACTATGGGTACATGAATAAAGTCACGAGTAAAACCTAGTTAAGAAGATTAATACAATTTGTATGAAATATATACGCGGGTGCAATAGCGGTGATGAAAAAGGTAAAATATCGGTTAGACTAATCGTGCAATCTATACATTGTAAATAGAGTTGGGATATTATCTGTTTTTCCTCTTGTTCGTTTCATTTACGAGAGATATTTCAGCTTTGGAATGTGATGAGTTTTGTTAACGAAAATATAATACTGGGGACTTATGGTATAAATACTCGTATATTTAGATTATAAAACGGACGAGTCCACATTAGTCGATTAAAGTACTAATCGTAGGAAAAACTTGTTCAAAAAATCCTAAAATAAGTAGAGGATCCTTACTCCAATATTCGATAGACGTGTCAATAGTAGTCCAATAAATATTTTATGTAAATATATTCGCATATATAGGCGTATTATTTCTTACATTAACCACGCATATAACATATAGGGTATCCACAAAATTCATCGTTAAAGCCTGATCCATGCGTTTTAAATCATAGAACGAGTTCAAGATTTTGAAAAGCCAGGAATTGCATTATGCTCCTGCGTAAGTATCTATATATTTCTCAGTAATGAACAGAGTTTAATCAATAGACACTCAATCTTTTGGAATAACTTTTCCCTAAATCCATTTTTGCCGAAGCAGATGCAGCATATAGCACATTTAATATATATTAAATATACATGCGTAACCAGCAGATGGCCGATGAGGCTGAAAAGTTCGAGAGTGCAGACCACAGACTAGCAAGCGCAGCGTAGGCCGTCCACCCATAATATACACAGACGACCTTATAAAGGTCACCAGAAGACGCTGGATGCAGGTCGCTCCGACAGGCATGGAGGTCCAAAGCGGAGGCCTATGTCTAGCAGTGGACGTTCTACTGCTAAAATGATGATGATTAAGAATTCCATTGTTAAATACATAGTACCATTTTTGAAAATCTTGAACGAAAAAAAAGGACACCAATTATAGGATATGAAAAGATTAAAAGTGCCCAGATTACACAGTGTTATAGTGATTTTAAACCTAGAGATACGACAATGAATGCCTTAGTATAGATATATTTGTTTTAAACTAATTTATATTATTTACAGTCGCTTTTAGCTGTTTTTATATTTTATAAATTTAATTAATTACTAGCCAAATATATGTTTCGTTGTGCATTCCGAAAAAAATATCAATGTTGTGATTGAGAGAACGTGACGATGGCTTTCAGGGCATTACAGCCCATAGAGATACGTAGACAAGGTTGGAGAGCCGCCGAACCGAGTCAGAAGTAGTAAACGACGTCCACGCTTTCAAAGTGGACGTGCTTCTTGGGAAGCACCGCGAACCACCATCAAGCCGGAGCGCCAGGGCTCCGCTCGTCGTCAGGCCCGTTGATCTCGATCTTGGGCTTGTCCCCGTCTGCTTGAGTGAGCACTTCCTGGACGTGCACGGCGAGCTCCGGCCGCACGACCTGGGTGAAGGGCAGCAGCGCGCCGGCCACGTCCATCGTGTTGTTGATGTTCCTGTGCCACAGCTCGAGCACGACGCTCCGCCGTTGCTACTTGTAGCGCGGCGGGCCCAGCCAGCCGCAGCCGAACACCTGCCGCGCCACTTTTTTAAGCCCACTTTTTTGACGTTCGCACAATGGAGGTGGCAACAACATTCTTGAAAGTATTGGCAAAAATTAGCACTCATTTAGGCGGTTACAATAATTTTAAATTATCGTAATATTTGTGTTCCATTAAATAAAGATTTTGTGTACTTCTTTACTTTTTTATTAAAACGGTGGCACACGAGCAGGAGGCTCACCTAAGGTAAGCTGTCCTTCGCCCATGGACACCCCAAGCCCTTGCAAAACCACAGGTGTGTTGCCGGCTTTTATATATTTTTCAAAATTATAGACGCACACATAGAAATAAGATCAATAATAAAAACGCAACAGTGAAATGAACGTTTGTGCATGTGTGCGATTGTTGTTACCTGGCAGGCGACGAGGGACAGTAGCAGCAGCGAGATGAGAGCCAGCACACCCCAAACCACGCCAAGCTGGGTCAGAGCGAACACGTACAGAGTTCGGTGGCACCACTTGTTCGGCTCGAAGAGACTGGGCGCGTAGTCTGGCCACATGATTCCGAGCGTCCAATAATTCCCGAAAGCGAACCTGTAGAGCATTCTTTAATTGATTATATAATTCGTGCCAAGTCCTTGCATAAAAGGTATACGATCATCTATAGATGATACAAAGAAATATTCTTTAATTCAACGTAATTTTATACACTTGCGTAACTATAATACTCATCATTTCATTCGTAGAACTGCTGGACATAGGCGTCTCCTTCGGACCTCCATGCATACCTTGAGAGTCTGATATTTATAATAGATTTTTTGATAGGGGTATTTGCCATAATCGCCACGCTTGTCAGACGGGTTGGCGATCGCAGGCAGGTTTTATAGTAAGCGGAGGACGCTGCTACCCGCCCTCCTTTGAAGCAGTGGCGTAGGCGATTGCAGTGGGAAGGGAGCTATCACTTGAGTATTTCCTCTAATTATAATCATATTTATTTGTAGAAAATAAATTGTATTTATTGTGTTATATATGTTGTAAGTTTCAGAGAGTTTATTAAAATCTGAGGCGTTACGGCTAAAGCTTTAAGCATGGTAACATATGATGGAATTATAAAATTGGTATTTTTATAGTTTTTTAAGCTGAAATATTCGTATTGAAAACGATGAGAATCGTTCGAGTGAAAATGGAAGTGTTAGTGTAAGTGATTTAGTACACCGTAGCATAAATTCTACACACGAAGAGCAAGGGTACTAAGTGTCTCACCCGAAGAGAGACAACATTGTTAATGGAAGTATTAGTTAGTTGTAAACTACTTGTAAGCCAAGATGGCTAGATGAAATTAAACACTATGCTACAATACGTTCCCAAAAATAAAATTATATTATCATATAGATTAATTCAATTTTAATTGATTACCGTTAATAATTCTTTTATTTAAAAACATATTTAATTTTGAGAGCCTCGGAGCTAAATGGTTTTAAAGGTCTACCATGAAGCGCGAGGTTTCGGGTTTGGATCCTGGTCCGGACAATTATTATTTAATTTATAATTTATTCGGTATCTGGAAGGGCTTGACAGTGGCAATGCGAGTGTCTTAATAGTGTCGCACCCGTGGGACAGCCACGCTAAAGAATATGCTGACATACAAATTGGGCCAGCTAGTAATACCACAGGCTCACAGAACACTCAGCGTGAAATGATAGTTGTATTTGAAACGGTACTTCTTTTGTGTTTCGCTGACTGAGTGAGGATATCGGAAGCCCTTAAAATATCCTGTTGAAGCGGCGTAAAAAGCCGACAACACACAAGAGCAGACTTTGGCGTGGTTGTCTATCGGTGGCGGTGTTCTTTTACTATGAAGAACACCCGCCTGCCCCGTTTCCTGCTATACCATAAAATATATGATACTTTTCCTCGCATTTTGGCCAAAAACACTAACAGCAAATCGCTGACAATAGAATGGCCAATAAGAGCTGTCTCCTCGTGAAGCCCTCTTGGGGAATGTACCAATTAGCAGAACGACGAAAAAATGAGGACAAGTACGCCGTTCTTGTTTAACAAAGAAAGAATCTATCCTATTCTAATTCATATTAGTACTGTATTAAGTTTCATGAATTTTAATTCTAGCAATTATATTCATTTGAATTTTAAATAGGATTTCGTATTTTCTGATAATATTTGTATGTTTATTAAGCTGTTGTATTATTTGTTTTGTATAATACAAAACAAATACTTATGAATAAAAAAGTATAAGGAACTAAAAGATCAAATACATATTTTATTAATTACTCATGTTAAAATCGCGCTTTTAAGTGCGAAATTCCTGAATTCTGTAATAATATACCTTTATACTACGTATAGTAATAGAAATATAATAATGTAAAATATATATAGTTAGATATAGAAACCTGAAACGTGATTAAACGAAAAGGCAACTCGATATTAATTGCTTCAACTCATCGCGGCTTCGACAAGTAAACCGTAAAGCTGGATCCATCGAAAATGTTGCCAACTTTTAACAAATTTCATTACCCGAAGTCAAGACTGAAAGTGTGCCACGTTATTTCAATTTCCAGATATTTTAACAAGTTAAGACGAACAAGAACAAGCCAATGACAGAAGTGATACCTCCATATTAAAGAATATTATTAATTTAAAATATATCTTTAATTAACGATGAGATTTTATGACAAACGTACATTGAAGCACACTTCCATGCAACGTCCGATTGTTTTCTTTGGAAATATATGTTTCTTTTTCGTGAAATTTGAAAGACAAAATCTCCAACGTAATACGAAAAAGTATGAAGTTACCAGAAAACATATAAATTACCATCCCATGAGAAAAACAGTCAGGCTATAGGCGAGTATCTTCTCTGGTACAGAGGCTGAGGAGTTGGATGTTCGGCTGGCCAGCTGTGCCCACAGCAGCCAGCAGATGCCAGCACCGCCGGCAGCGCCACCCAGCACCATATACACCGGGAGACGAGGCTGTGCAGGGCAGTCACGTATGTACTGAACACCTACAAGAAGAACATACACAGATTGCAAAAACAAATGAAAACTGTTACAATCAAGTCTTGGGTACAGCCTCTCGCATGTTTCCGCTTCAAGCACAACTAACAAACTTTCGCACCCGTGGGAGAGCCGTGGAGATTTATGATTCGAAGTATGATATAAATATAAAGATTTAATAAAAAACAGTAAACGATAAAAGCATGCTACACACACTAAATTACAATATGCCGTTGATAATTCCAAACACCTAAAAAGCGATCAACTTGTGCAAGAAACACAGTCAACTAGGCGTCACCATTCACCGACAATTCATAAGTAAAAGATCATTTAATTAGTGTGTTAATAAACCGAATATAGTTGTAAACTATGGTGTGTTCTATGCGCCTATAATCGTCTCAGCACCGCTCTGGTTGTCTACGGAGACAATGGTAGCGATGTTCTACGATATTAACTCTCTTGTTTATGTTTCATATATAGCTTAGAATTTAATATTCTTAGTTTCAATAAAGATATTGATATAATTCTCGATTCATTGCGCTTTTATTATCATTCATGTTGAATGCTCTTGCGAAAAGCAACAATAATCTGCGCTTTTTTAGTCTGTGTTGATTTTTTGTTTCGATTTTCTCTATTCTTATGCGTACCTCTGAAATTATCCTATATTCTTAAGATGTCGTTTTTTCTGTGCAATTGGTTAGATTTTAGCTTAAGATTAGTAGGTAGGACGTTTTGTGTACAAATGTAAGAAAAATATAATTGAAACAATATCTTGTTATTCTGTCAGTCTCCTGCTGACACATTTTCGTTGTTGCTAAATTATCTGATTAACAAAGTTGATGAGTCTAGGGGGAGATTATTGAGAACTACAAGCCAATTGATTGTTAGCATATACATCATTACAATAAAATGTCTCCGGTAGGTTTATACATAGTTACCAATCATGTAGCAGTCTTAACGGACACTCAAAGACCTTGCATGCGAAGAGTTCTATTTCACGCACGATTGCAAACACAAGTATTAAAGCTTTGAGTTATAGGCTTCTTTCAATAAAGTTTTAGCTTTAGCTAGTCAGGTAAAAAGCTGTAATTAAATTTTTTTCTTTTGAATAATCTCAGCCATATGCGAACGAAACGCGACAGTAAATATTATTCCGAAACAAATTATCACCTCAGACCAACGCGGAGCGTGACCCTCAAATATTAATCATTGGCTTCGATTAAATTATCATTGACATCCAAGTCTCAAGTTCAACTTGAATGTTGTCCGGCTTTGATACAAAATCCTTGATACTTTTCAACAATGGCGGGCGATATCCAGGGATCTTTACATTGAATCGTGATATGACTTCGTCTTACTTGAAAGTATAACTATCCACTAACAATACTTATATTAACAATTTATATAAAGAACGGCACTTTTTCTTTTATGGCATAGCGAACAACGGAGCAGGTGGGTCTCCTATATAGTAAGAGAACACCAGTGCCCATGGACAACCGCGCCATGTTTTTAATGTTACACAAAACATCATCATCCTACATATAATGTTTTTCATAATTAAATTGGGAGCCATTGTATAAAATCAATATATGTCATCATTTTAGTCAGCGGTTATAGTAATGACATTCCGTGTATATAAAACTCATAGATTATCTGATGTATAAATAGGATGTGAATCCGCTTCGTGTGACCGGTGCTGATAAAATATTGAACGCCCATCGTCAGGTGGGCACATATTAATTTGAATGGATCGCCTGTATGAATATTCATGGATACCCGACACTGCTCCACGGCGTTCGGCATTAATTTTGCGCGGACACCGCTCAAACAATCTCTTGTTTTGTATTTCGTATTTGTATAATCGCCAACGATTCCGATGAAATATTCTTGTGAAAGGAATACATGCGGGTCTACGTGACGGTGTGCAATATGGATGGATGTTTTTTCTTTTTGTTTTGTATTGTTTGTCCGGAGTCAAAGTGCGGTCTCACAAACAAGCAGCATGAAATATTTCTCTGTTTCGCTGAATTAGTAAGAATACTGGAGGCTCAATAACTTAATGCTTGTATGTATGTGTTTATTACTTTTTATGGTATAGCAGACAACGGAGCAGGTTAGTCTCGTATATTACTATATACGAGACTACTATACTATATACTATATACATAACAACGCCTCTCACAACAACCACCGTGGACAACCGCGTCACAGGCCGCGTATTGATTTTTTACGCCATTTTAGCGGCATTTTAAGGCCATTCAATATCCTCACTCACTCAGCGAAACCCAGTACCGTTTACAGCACCGTTTCAAGTACAACTACTAGTTCACGCTGTGTATTCTCTTAGACCGTGGTATCACTTCGGAGAAGCCTGTCCAATTAGTGCGTCCGCATATGCTACAGAATTGCTTTCCCATGACGTGATTGTTCACAGGTGACCTTGTGATCAGGTTCCACAAACCCCTTTGTCTACTTGTCTTGTAATAATAAACGAAAAGCTATATTGTATTGTTTTTAATATAATTCGTGTCTGACTTACCCATAATCATCATAATGACTGGCAGAGTCGACAGGACAGCTAAAAACACAGTCATCACAACTGAAACAAAACAATAATATATTGACTACAACATATTAAAAATTCAATATAGGGCTAGGAGCGTCAATGAGACAGGTGCCGCTTGTTACAAGTTGCATCCTTCTCGTCTGCCCCTCTTTCCCAAAAACCAGGTTTGTTCCTTAATACTTCTTATTACTCCTTACCTAATGACTTCGTGCCATTGATTAAATTGAAATTAAAATAGAATACAACTTAGAATTAAAAGGTCGTAATCAAAATGCACACGTACTAGTTCTATTCATAATTTTGGCGGCTCTGCACACAAAGTCCATCGTGCCGGTGGCTTCCATATTGGCGTCTTTGAGCTGATAGGCCACTGAGCCGTAGGTGGTCAGACCCACACCCAAACCCAGGCCGGAGCGATCGTTGTACTTGCTCTGATCACCACATAGCCGACGCTGTTCATCACCTGACACCTGTTCAAAATTAAATGTTCTTTTGGTACTAAATAACATGAAATAAATTGTATTTCTTTAAATAAAATACATTATTTCTTGTTAAGTTTTATTGAAATATAGTAAATTCATTTATTATAATAAAGTATTTCTTAATTATTAGGGATATATGTATTTGCTTGAAAGTTTTTCCAAGGACAATTTAACAAGTTATTTTAAAGATTTCACTTTTCTTTTAGGATGAATGGATCAACAAAAATACTGATTCGCAAAGTGGAAAGGATTTACACTGACGCAGTAAGTTTCTGTATGAATTTATGTTCATAGTTAGAGTAATTTAGAAGTCAGCATTATAACTTAGTATATAAGGCGTAAAAAGCTGGAACTGTGAAATTCAAAATTTACTAATAATAAATGGGTATCTAAGTCAATAAAACTCGTTGCAAAAAAACAGAGGAAAGAACAGAGGTGGAAGAGAGATGTAGAGGAGAAACGAAAAAACAGAGGTGCTCAAATTATGTAAAACGTCACACCAGCCAGACTCCTTAAGAATAGCGTGGTTTAAAAGCTCTCTTCTGGACTCTTCGCATTATAACTAAATTATCCGGTTGACAGTGAAGTTTCAAAGTAAAAATTAGGTAAGATTTATAACAATTTATATATAAATTAATGAGATCATGTGTTTTATATGTAAGAAGTATGTATTTTGAAAAGTAATGCAACTCACTTGGCTGACTGAGCTAGACGCTCTCCGCGAGCCAGTATCTGATGGACCACGCCCTCCTAGAGACGACCGATATGGTGACGCGCGTCCTCTGCCATCTGGATGTTAATTGATCATTAATAATTTGTATCAACATTTTTTACGATATAGCGGACAACACAGCAGGTGGGTCTTCAATATGGTAAGACAACAACGCCGTCCATGGAAACAATGAACAAAGCGCCACAATCTACGCTTTCGTTGTGTGGACAGCTTTTTAATCCGATAATTTGAAGTGCCTCCTTAATCCTCACTCTCTCAGCGAATCACATTACAACTACTACTTCACGAATCGCGGATATGTTCCATGAGTCCATGGTGTCTTAACTACCGAGCCAACCCAACTAGTTCGTCAGTGTATACTTCAGCATTTCAGCATTGCTCTAACACAAGTGTAAATTTCTAGCTTAAGCACTGAAAGTTTGGGCGCTGTTCTTGTATTTCCAATATTCCGCTGCT
This sequence comes from Delias oraia, assembly GCA_018230265.1. Taxonomy (NCBI): domain Eukaryota; kingdom Metazoa; phylum Arthropoda; class Insecta; order Lepidoptera; family Pieridae; genus Delias; species Delias oraia. Next base: position 7,925 of record DWCF01001600.1, on the reverse strand, counting down.
ACCCTTAAACGCAAGGAAAGATTTGATCAACTCTCCACTTTTTGAAATACTTATTATTGCTAAGTGTGATACAACGTAACAGTTATCTATCCCAAAAGTAATTTTTAATTTGAAATTAGTCTAAAGAATCAAACAAAGAAACCAATGCACCATCTACCATCTTATAGTTACGAAGAAATTATATTTAGCGTCGTAAGGAGCGCGACATAAATTTGTATAAACCTATGTAACACTTACAGCCAGTCTGGCTTTCGTCGCTGGCTCGTCTCTCCCGCGAAACCAACGGCTCTTGGAAGGTGAGCGTCAAGCTGCCCCGCGGACTTCTCGACGTATCGATGTCACCGGTCACCAAGCTTCCGCGGCCACTCCTCTCGGACGGAGCGATGCTGCCTCTGGGGCTTCGTTGAGAATCGGGAATAAAGGAGCCCCGCGGAGCCTTAATCAACTCGGTGGCCTCCGGCGCTATACTGCCACGTGGGCTCGTCCGCGGACTCGGACCCAACTGACTCCTCGCTGGATCGATCTGAATGTTTGCCACAGAGTGTCTAGGACTTCTACCCACGTCTGGTACTAGTGAGTTTCTGGGCTGATTCCATGAGGTTCCTTCCGGGACTAGGCTTCTCCGTGGGGTTCTGGCTGAGGCATCTGGAGTGATACTGTTGCGAGGTGAGCGATTGAAATCCTGCGGGTTTAGGCTCAGTCGGGACCCGTACGCCTGCTCGACCCCGAGGTTGTTCCTGGATGGCGCGAGCGTGTTTCTCGCAAGGACTGTTTCTGGAGTGATTGAGTTCCGAGCTGATCGTATGTCTGGGACAAGTGAGTGGCGCGGACTTCTTTGGTAGTCCAGAGCCGCGTCTGGGGCGAGACTTACTCTTGGGCTGCGTTGTGGTGGCGGTTCTAGTTCATCGTCTGTTTCTGTCGTCGCTAAAGAAGCCCGCCTGGATGTTTGTGCAGAGGGTCGCGGAGACCTGGTCTGAGGGGAAGTCGCCGCACTCCTGGATGCCCTCCGGCGTCTGGACGATGACGTTCTATGCAGCATATTGAGGTCGTATACTTATCGCTGCATTATTTAATTGTTCCCACAAGTTTCGCGGTCATCTGAAATGATTGAAATTTAAATCATTTTTATATTCTGTTACATTAAAATAAACGGCAATCGATATGAGTTTATTCGTTTCTGCTTTTTAAATTCGTGGTAGTACTTCCAGCTATCACGTGATAATAAGTCATCAGAAACATGTTGACTGCCATCAAAACTCTATTTCGTTTCTAGCTCAGGAGTTGGGCAAATGTTAAGTAGTCTGAGACCTCAATTTAAAGTTTGACAGCTTTGCCGAATACGTAATTGTATGGCGAGAGCCAGTGATGGTCATATCTCGCTTCATTTGTAAAAGATGATAGTTTCTTCACGTATCTGTAATTTATCAATCATTTTATAGAATCAAATTAATTTTTATTCACATACAATGAAACACATGATCAAATACGAAACTTATTTACTATAAGACTTAAAGACTACGAATTAACTTAAAACTGAAAACAACAACCTAGAAACTCAATCGGACAGGCGTTTTTCTGATCAGCATCACAGACATATTAAACCTGAGTGTTGATAATAAGTAGGTAGTATATGTCTATGCAGTTAGTTGGTTAGTATGATGAGTAATATCTTAATTAATTATTATATCAGTTAATCTTTTGCATGAAGATGCATGAAGAAAGATTCAGTGTCCATATAACAACGATGTTCCATCACAAGCTCTTAAGCATTACGAAAGCGCGAGGAGGGAAAAATCTTCGTAACTTGACGACTAAATCACAAATTGACGACCATGCTTTGTCATTAACCGTAAATGTTTACTGTAATGTAAATCGTGATCGGAATTTCGAAACACTTTCAGCGCGGATTAATAATTAAAATTTACCGCTCACCTGGCGACTAAATTTCTATTGATGTATTTAGTTCAGGCTTACAATTTGATACAATAATTGATTGTGTAAAACGAAACATCATTAAGGCTCGAACGAAGCGATTTATGCCTAATGAAATAAAATATTCGTTATGCTGATAATGGACATTTTAAAAGTGGTAGATCACTTGGTAGACGAAGTAATTCAGCGGCGTTCATATGGTATGAATATGGAGTTCTTTAAGCTATAATTTATGGACTGGGTATATCCTTGTACCTATAGTTAGTTTTATACAGATATTTAAAAAAAATCTGTGGTAAGTCTATTGTTTTACGGGATTTGTGACTTTTTTCGTTATAATATTTTCATTTTAAGTTAAAATTACTCTGACGCACTAGACGAATATTTACTTATAATTAAAAATATTTGTATTTTCTAATGTCAAAAGAGGTTCGGATGTGCTCGCTTCCAGTTTTATTTTACCAATTCTGGATGGGTGAGGTCGGTTTGGCGATCCTATTCGATAATTAGCTTAAATACCTTTCAAAGAATATACTAAAAAGATTATCTTAGACTAAAGTTGTAAAGGTAGACATGGCTTAGTATTTTATTACTAAGTTTTCGCTACGGCGCATGGCTTTAAACAACTATTACTAAACCTGTTAAAGTCTTAATACTATTTCTCGTAGAGCCGCTACGAGCAAGCTCTGAAACTTTAATAATTAGGCTGTAAATTCGGTCCGGAACTTTAACAATAAAATGCCTACACGTACATAATAAATTTGATAAGAATTTTATTTTGTGTATTATACTTATAAAAAAATCCTTCGGTTGGGGGATTTTATATGCTTTATTTACGTTTTTATAAGATATGCATGAAAGCTCTACGAAGCAGAATGTCAGTTTAAATTTGTCCCAAACATGTAAACAATTTTTATCTATCAAATGTGATATTTCCTGAAGTAATATTTTCTTAAGGCTGCCAACGCATCAGTGGCTCTGCATGGCGGATGACCGCTTATCCTAGGTCAGCCTCTTATTTCCGCCATTTGCATAAAAAATAAACTAGCTAGCAATTTCAGAGGCGGTGCTGTGAAAACGATTCATTCTAAAAATATATTAAAAATTCTCTTGAAAACTGAGCGCTAACTGAACTGTGAATGCACAGGCGAAATAATAGATATAAAGTGGGATAATTAATCCCGCGGGACGAAAAAACAGTTATTTAATTTAATATCCGAGCAATAAATCTACGTTAGTCGTGTCGCGACTCGTTTTTCACGGCTTTCGCTAAATTGAATCGCTCAAAGCTCCTTTCAATTGTATTTTTATTTAAATCAGTGTAATGAAATCCCCAAATCGAAGCAGTTCGGACAAGTGATGAGCGAATTTTCATTCTCGAATAGGTCAGAGGTACTTTGAATGATTGCAAATCATATTTGAACTAAAGACTGCTATAACTAAACATTTATTACGTTGCTACTTATTTAACTAAAGTGTGTGTTATTTTTATTATTTTTATAACACCAATAATTTATAAAAATTATAAAATTTTAAATTATATAAATGTTATATTTCATTAAAATCATAAATAGTTTACTTAATTAAACTTATGTTACTTAGCTTACTTATGTGGCGAAGGATTGGAGTTAGTAATTTATAATTTAAAAATTGTAAGGTACCTGGATGATTTAACTTAAATAGATTATATTCATTTTCATTTAGTGAAACCGGGTAACGCTCGGCTCTAGGCCTGTACACAAACCAAATCGGTTTACCCATAGCATTGGATCAAAATAGCCTCGGATGAAAATTTTTGGATACAAGACACAACCAACAGAATCATAAAAATATTTACTTTATCTTGTTAACATTAGGAAAAATATCTGGATTAAAACATAAAGAAATAAATAAATATGTTTAGTTGCATTTTAACTTAGTATGTCAATGTGGTTGCAAGGTTTTTCTATTTTAATATAATTATACATAATATTATTGTCATTATATTTGTGTATCTATAGTTTTATTGTGTATAGGTTCCTACATATATTCTAGTATATGCTTTGAATTAAAATAAAATTAGTCTAATACAGAGAATTGGAATCAGACATTTCTGAATAAAATTGTTTCATAATAGGAGTAACTAAATAACTCATGCGCTTCAATCAAGAAGATAATTCATAAAATTACGTCGCGTTCTCTTATTTTCAGTTTCAAACGTGCATTGAACATGAAGTTCTAACCCCCGATATTAAACACCAGTATCGTAGAACATTGGCTGTTGATAAAATGAAATATGTCGCGTCATCTTTTACAACATTATTTTCAACGATAATTTAATATTACGCATAAGCTAATTAGGTTATTTAATTAAATATAACTGGTTGAACCATTTTAAAATGTATACATATATGTAACTTAATATAGAGATATTAATTTAATTTTGTTAGTTTGGTTCACTCATGCGATTTATTTAAGAAGATCTTTTAATTTAGTAAAAAATAAGTAAGATTTTAAACATAAAAACAGACATATATTACATTTACAAAATACGGGCTACGAAAAACTATAGCCGACATATAAAATGTATCACTGGCTCTATCATCATTCATCTCAATTACGTAACAATACAAAATGAAGAGAAGGTTTAAGTTTATAAGGCTTTTGCTGTGGCTTTTTTGTAATTCATACACCAGATTAAAGTAAATTGCTTAAGGAAACTAGTTCTCCAAATGAGATATTGTAACTGGTACAAACAGTTTTATTAATTTTTGATCTCTTCACAGATACTTTTACAGTCGTTCTTATTTAGTAAACTATAAATACATTTATACTCTAACATCAAAACATCAAAAAGATTAATACTTTTGATGGAAATATTGCATACTCTTAAAAGATTTTTAATTTTACAAGTCACTGAAAAAACTCATTTTCACGATGATTAAGATCAAACATTTAAACAATTTTATTTTTTGAATACATTTAAATGAAAATAATGACGTCTATATGAAAATGCCGGGAGGCAAGCAGAACATGCAAATAAAATAGGTGACGCACCTATTTGACTGATTCACGAGAATTGTTATTGCTATTTGTGTTCGCAAGTCTTGAGGAAAAAGACATGCTGAAGTTAGGATCAGTTAAGCAGAGTTTAATCTCAAGGGTCTTCCATTTGTACAAGTAGGTATGGGGAAAGATGTTTGTATAATACTTTATACAGAACTATTATAATTAAATTCTTTAGTCGAAGACTTAAATAAAATAGTTGTCTGTGGAATCGAATCTTCTACTTCTACCCCTTAGCTAGTAAGTTTGTTTTTAAATCGACAAACGAAATAAAATTAAATAGGTAGAAGGTTTGAAGTTAGTTGTTAAAAATATGTTAACTATATAGTCTGTATTATAATTAAATTATTATGTATATCTGTAGGATACAATTAAATGTTACATGAAACTTGTATATTTTCTTTTTTATTATGAAAGCTTATATAATTTGATGAAAGGTAATGCAGTGGACTCAGACAGACGAATTATTTCGCCAACAATAACCACCTAACTTATTCAAGAACTTCTCTTACATCCATGTTAAATTCAATTCAATTATAAAACGAAATCACTTAAACTTTATGAGAGATACCCGAACTTTCTTCCCAAAGTTTTATCTAATTTTCGTCCCGATCTTAATTAATATTACTTTTACAGGTAAATCTGCTACAGATTTTAATAACTTAATAAATTTTATTATTTCACAATTTTCGGTAGAGCTTTACTATAATAATTACATTAGTAAATTACGATTCATAGTCTGTGTTTATGGTAAATAGGTTTTATTTCTTGAAATTTTGATTTAAATTAATAAATAGAAGTATAGATACTATATGAATCAAAATAAAAGCAACTCGATTACGTCTGCATAAATACCCACTTTTATACACGGAAGCGTTTAATTGTGTTCCTTCTCCAAACACAACTTGGCATTTTTCATCCGATGTGCTGAGTGGTCAAACACAGAATATTTTCAGAATAATACGCTTTGTAACAAGTTACCAAGCAATATACAAGAACTATCGGTTAATCTATTTCCATGTTATTGCATGTATGTGTGTATTAAGAGACATGCAGTGGATATGTCGCTTGGCATTTGGACAGTGACAGCTACAGGTTCTAATGATAAAACATCATCAAAATATACAAAATATTTTAAGACTTTCATAAGTGACTATGTGGTCTGATTTGAAGTAGATCTTTAACTTAGAATCCAATGCAAACTCTTTTTTATGGTATAGTGTACAACGCAGCAGGCGAGTCTTCTATAAATGAGGAGAGAACACCACCGCTCATGGATTACCGCGCCACTGTTTGCGTCTTGATTGTGTGACCGGCTTTTTACGGCACTTAAGCGGCATTTTTAAGGGTCTCCAAAATCTTTACTGACTCATTTCAAGTATTTTTATTTATTTCAAGTAGGTATACTATTTCACGTTCAGTATTCTGTGAGCCCGTGCTATCACATCGGACGAGCCAGCCCAATCAGTGCGTCAGCATGGCTCTCCCACGGGTAGAACTCCCACTTTTATAAAGCTTTTTGTTTTGTGGTAGCTAATATTACCAATGTCTTATAAATTTTTATTAAATGAATTCTGAAAACTAAAAATAAACCTAACAAATGCGTCATGAAATGGGGAGTAAATAAGGGAGAGCTCAAAAGCGGAAACGGCCAGCTAGAGAAGAGTAAATGAAATAAGCCCGGACGTCCTATCGCCCTGCAATTAGTCTCTGTTGGCGATGTATCTCTCGTCAGCACTTGTTTGTTGCATTAGCGGAAACAGTGAAGGGATATATGAAAACATTACGCTCGCTGAAATTCCACTTTATCAATTTGAATTTTTTATCCCAGAATTATCAATGAAATCATCTAAACAATCTATTTACCGTCATTGCATTTATCGACTGTTTTATATCGTCGTATATCGTTTGTTTTTGGTATATTAAGGAGCATTCTTCGTTATGAACTTCACATAAAAAGCGTATTTCTTTTTAAGAAGCCGTCATAGTTGTCCATGGGCGAAAATCGTTTATTCTAAATGATCCGGCTGCTCGTTTGCTCATAAAAAATGTGAATACCTATGTTCTTCTTTGCACATTTCACTAGTCACAATCCAATGCGCATCGCCAACTCTAACTATTACATCTAGACTGTTACATTACCGCTTCCTGATGTCTATAATAACAATGAGGGTACCAACACATAGCTTCTAATGGTCGTGAGTAAGTCGTTGTATAGATGTACGATGTTCAAAAAAACTGTCTTACACATTTTAGCGGCACTTAGTAAGGTTTTTGAAGCTGAAAGATAATTAAATAATTTTCCCTTACGATTAATTCGTATTCATAATTTGTCATTGAAAAATGAAAACGATAATAAAACGACAATAAATAAAACGATCTTGATGAAAATATCGCTCAAGAAATTATTGCAAATGTAAAATGACAGAGTAATCTAAGTCTAGACAACACAATTATCGTGTCTGCCTCCGATGCTATCTATGGCTTTGTAGGCGATTACTGCCAACGAAATAGTAAATAATTTTACCTCTCAGCAGTTTTAAAGAGATACTTTGATTTCAAATATAGTAATTATTTTTATATGTATTATTTGTGTAAATTAGATAAAAAAGCCTTTACTATTTATAATCTCCGTGAGACATCCACGCTGACGACTAATTCAGTTGGCTCGCCCGAAGTAATACCGTGGGCTCACAGAATACTAGTATGAAATAGTGCTTTTACAAAGTTTCGCTTAAAGAGTGAGGATACTGGAGTTGCACTAACACAATCATGATCTTATCTGACTTTTACTAGCCGATGCCGCCATTGTCCGCTTCGTTATGCAAATGCAAAAAACAATTATTTTTTTTTTGAATGGACTATCGCTTACGGCATAAGACCTCTACAGCTTCTCGCGGACTTTGGGGCGAGCCGTAGGCTCGCCGAGAGATTAGTTTACGACCGCG
>DWCF01001599.1:0-29103 GCA_018230265.1 Delias oraia | reverse complement strand
GCGGGTTGGTGATCGCAGAACATCTGCTGTACTCGGAAGGACGCTGCTGCCCACCCTCCGGTGAAGTGTCCTTTAGTCACCTCTTACGTCATCCCTTTAGGAAAACTGGGAGTGGTACTATTCTTATCCGTTAACCTCACGGCTAACGGACGTCCCACCACGCGATGGAAAAAAGATCTCATGAAGGTCGCGAGCCACCGCTGGATCCAGATCGCTTAAGATCGTAATAGGTATGCCTCCTTGGGGGAGGCCTATGTCCAAGGGTGGACTTGATACGCTTCAATTTCTTATAATTTAATCTAACTGACATTGCCAAATGCAAGCTACGTTGCTCTTAATCTTAATATAAATTGAATGTATAATAACGATTTCAATTGATGATATAAAACTGTTCGTAAACGCACTTAACGTCCAAGATCACACATGGCCACCAATCATAAGCTTTCAAGATAATGCATTTAGCTATCAGAATCGCACCTGCTCAGTGAATAAATTAAAATAAACAAATATAATATAAATATTTAACCGGGGAAAATCCATGCTGACGCACTAATGTGGCCGGCTCGTCCGAAGTGATACCACGGGCTCACAGAATACTCAGCGTGGAACGGTATTTGCAGTGTGTTTCGCAGAGTGAGGGAGGATATCGGAGGCCCTTGAAAAATTCCCCTTAAGCGGTATATAAAGCCGGCAACATAACCAATGCTCGGACTGTGGCGCGGTTGTTCATGAGCGGCGGTTTTCTCTTACCATATAGGAGACCTACCTGCTCCGTTGTTTTGCAATATCATTAAAAAAATCACATCTGTAACATCAGCAATAAAAGCTATAGGAGTTTTTTATTATAATTGTGTTCATTTGTGTAACTAACTCCTTTGTGCAAAAATTAGAATAGGCTCACCGTAGTTATGCATCTGTTTTTAAAGCGTTCTTTGAAACATATTATTATTCTAATAACATAATTTGAAAAAACATTACTATTGAGTGTTAAACCTCAGACTAAAACGATCACATCATTTCTATAACAACTTTGAAATCATTGTTTTCTCAAACAAAAATAATAAATAATGTTATTCTTTATGTGGTACTCTAGTAAAACGTTTCAAACAAACGGTTCGGATATATGCTTATATACTTATATACTTAGCACGCGTGTACCGTGACTAGATTTCGATTCACATGTAAAAGGACGTGACATTCATAACTAGGAAACTACAGAACTACTACAAGATTTGGCAGTGGGGTTAACCATGTAACAAATAGTCTAGTCGTCAGGCCGACACTAAGAACATTTTATCGCAATAAAACAGAAAACTTCAGTTTTTAAGAAAACCTATCAAATAATAAGACCCATTTAAAAATAATTTACTATAGAATTTTTAATTTTTAAGGCATTTTGTGCCGCGCACCATCTCTCTGTGGAATCAGCTGCAGCAGGGGTATTTCCAGACCAATACGACTTGGGGACCTTCAAGAAAAGAGCGTACACATAAGAGCGGCTGGGGGTGTCCATGGGCGGAGGACCGCTTGTCCTAGATGAGCCTCCTGCTCGTTTGCCACTAATTAAATAAAAGAAAAATATAAATCTAGTTTAAATCTTTTTATTTGTTTTTAAAAGTAAGCAAAAAATTTAAATAATATTTTCAACAGCTGTATGCCGATGTAGATCAAGACGTAAACCTTGTGGACGACGCCAAAGAGTCAAAGGAAGATAAGCAGAGCTACGATTCACTGGAGAAGCTGCACGATCTTACGGTCCTTGAGGATGACAATCAACTCGCTGATGATGAAGACCTGTTTGATGGGGAGGATGATGCAGAAAGTGGGGACTGGTATCCTGATTATGATAGGAGGAGAGAAAAAGTTTGTATATTTATTTATTTAAAACTTACCATATACAAAACCTTGGGGGAGGCCTATGTCTATGTATATAGGCATATGCCTATGATGATATACAAAACAAAAAATAAAAAATTAGTGTAGAACGTAGGTACATAAAAATTATAAAGACAAGTTTAAAGAGGGATAGCGCTCTTCTGAATGCCCCACCACAAGTGGCTGAGCGCCGGTTTTGAGCCTCCCCATACACATACAAACAAATATAATTTAAAACAAGTTTGCACCGCCAATACAAAACATTACATTTAAAAAAACCGAGGAGAATGCATTACGTCAAAATATAAATTAAAATAATGAAATTATGAAGAACTTAATGACAAGCGCCACATGCAATCACTCAGCCCCCGCGACCACGGCTCCCACCAATCGACCGGAGAAGGCTTCTTTAAAAAGTCTTTTGGACGCGTAAATAACGATTGACCTCTAATTTATTGCTATATTTAAATGATTCTGTTCGGTGAATTTTTATTTGTTTCTTTCCAATTTTTTACAGATAGATCTATTTCTAAATTTTAAAAAAAGTCAATTATTTTTGAGTTTAATTAAAAGGGCAATGCATCCATGATATTATGCCAGACACGATCAGATCACTTTGACTTTTTTTTACTGGCGGGAAGCCAGTAATAAAGTAGTAGTGTGTATTATAGTGCCATACAAATATTTAACGTTCATCACGTGACTCAGAATCCTGAGTGCTTTAGAACAAAGCGGTGAAGGAATTCGGTCAGAGTGAAAGCATTAAAAATAAATATCACATTTCACAGCGCTAAATTTATATCACTCTGTTAACCTATATTACTACTCGTAATGTTTTAAACACGTCATAGCATTTGTGATACGTGTTCCGTGGCCCGTTTGTTTCCTTTCCCGAGGCGTCGCTCATATTACTTGTCTCCAGAGTTCCTGGCATGAATATTAATTATTAATATCGCAATATTAATTTTTAGTCAAGCCTACTTCGTTATTATATTGTAGTTGTATTTTGAAACGTGATATTTATTATATTTTCTTTATCTCTCTTTGGTTCCGACGTAAAGCCTCTTTTAAAGAACGTTGTCCTGAAAGCCTTTACTTAAAAACTCAAGTAAAAACATGCTTGCTTGTTACCCATCTGTAAAAGAAATATATTATATAAAACATAGTTTTTTTAGCCTTTTCAAACGGAAAACTGTTTTATACTTAAAAATAAGTATCTCTCTATCTATTTACAGAAAGTATATATCTTTGAATTTGATTTAGTATTTTTATTATTTTTTTATAAATTACTTAAAAATGTTCTGTAATTTTCTCGCCGTATTTTTGGAAAATAATACTTTAAGTATTTCATTAAGAACGGCTACATATTAAAATTTTTAAATGTCTACTCGTAAGATTGACAGAAGATCTTATAAAGGTCGCCGGAAGATGTTGGATAGAAGTCGCTTCGGACAGGTATGCATGGCGGACTAAAGGGTAGGCCTGTGTCCAGCACTGGACGTGCTACGGCTGAAATGATGAAAAAAATGATGATGCAGTGACATGAATAATTAACGTGAAATTTCCAGGTTGGTACAACAGACATGGTTCGGCTAACTCCAGATGATTTCATGGGTGTTGTGGAAGGTGTCGACGTGGGCGACAATCTTAACGAGATCAAGCGACTTCTAAACGAAAACCCGGAGATCAAAGACATCTGTATGATTATTAATTTACAGTTGTCTATTTAATTAAGCTATAACTCGACTATGTTAGCATTCAAATATTATACAGTAACTGAAAATTAAAAGTAACTTTCTATTATAATTCTAAGCTCCATGTTATACGTGATTGAAATCATTTGTAAAGTAATCAAATTATGCGGTCGTGTATTGCCTAAGGGTAAGTCACAAAGAAAAGAAATAGTCTTTTATTAAAATTTAAGGAATTAATATATATTTTATCTAAATTATATTTTAAATATTCATATTAGGATATCACTAACATTCAAGAATAAATTAAATATACCATACTTTTTTTTGTAAATGTCAATAGATATATATAGGATAAAGAAAAAATAATATTGAAGAATAAATATTAAATAATGAAAGAATAAATTATTAAAGAAGATATTTCTTATAAGCTAGTTTTACAACATTCATTTCATTCATAACATTCGTAATATTTAGTTTTAATGTCTGATGATTTGATTTGTAATGATTTAATTATATCTCTGATCTCTTACATTATAGTAATAAAATATAATAATATTTATTATAATATTATTGACTTATTCAACGTAATTTTCCACAGCTCTACCGACTTTGCCGAACTACAAACACAACAAACCGACGACAGAAAAACCACAAAATCGAGTGGAAAATACAACTGAAAAGCAAAGTGAACGTGAGAAACGGAGCGTTTTCCCTGATTCAGACGCTGATGCCATATCGACAGTCACTGCGCCGAAAATTATCGCCAAATCTGAAGAAAGGTATTTTAAATTAGAACTTTTTTATTTGTTGTAACATAGGCCAGGTTGAGCGTCTTTTTATAAAATTTAAACGAAGTATCAATAAGTGAATGATGAAGACTTGAGACAAAACGAACATGGATTATGTACCATTTTACATATTTGTGGTGCAACGTTGACTTATGGTATGCAGTACGAAATAAAAAGAAATATTTTATTTTATAACTACAATTTTTAAAAACTAGCCTTTTTAATTTTATCAGTTATTTTATCAGTTTCGCCATTACACCTAAATCATACTACAAATCAATAAATACAGACATCTAATTTTATCCGATATATTGAAAGTTTTATGAAACCTATTAAAAGATATTACAACAAGCTCATATAAATTAATGTATATACTAAGTCAAGAATTATCTTACAATATTTAAAAATGGCAGCACAAGTAATATATTATATACATTATAATATATGTATATTTTTAAAAAAATATGTAAAATAATTCAAACACAGACTAAAAAGTTTAAAGAATGCACTTGCGGTCGCGGACATTTGAAACTACTTATTCAAGTTTCACGGTAAGCGGTTTAGTCTATACACATTTTTCATCTCAGTTTACAATTCTTTATCCATACTCAAGGAAGCCTTAGTAAGTGAAATTTGATTACAATATGGGCAACCCATACACATATACACATGTCCCATTTTTTATTAAAACGTAAGGCAAACGCCAAGAAGACTCTTTGGATATGCCACCACCCATGGACAGCTTCAGTGGCATAAAAATCCAGCAATAGAGCCAATGCGCGGACTGTTGCGCTTTTATCTATGGGCCACGGTTTTTTCTTACCATATAGAAGAGCCACCTGTACCATTATCCGCTATAGGTAGCAAAAAACGGACGAATAAAGAATTACATAGCTTTTTAATATATTAAACGGTTTTATTTCACAATAAAGTCTTACATTTCAATAGAAATAACTATATTGAATAAAATATTGCTAATTTATGAAATGGATTTGACATGAAATATGAGAGTATCGGAAAGAATCACCTTGTTAAATTTGGAGAAAAATTTGTACCATCCGCAAATCATTTATATGTTGTTTTTATTATTTACAATGGTTACTTGGTTTACGTACTTTTAAAATATTTAAAACATTCGTAATATTTTATTTAATTATATGTTGGTATCTGCGAATATATCTTTCTGATATGGTACGCTAGTGCGAATTGGAATTAAAAAATATATTCGTTAAATATTTCTACATTCCGATTTATAATTATTACATTAAATGAGGAAATTCAACTCTTTTTATCATATATAACACTTATTTTAAAAGCCTAAGCGTCTGCTGGTGGTACATCGGGATAATAAAACATTTTTGTCACGATAACAAATACGATTCCTTGTATTATGAGAATGAAAAATGTCAATAACATAATATCTGAAATAAGAGTGAAAGAATTCAATATGAGATGCCCTACAAGGTTATACAAAGGTTGTACACAAAAACATACCACGCCCTTATTTATTTAATAGGCTCGAGGAAAACATTGCTTTAATTTGATTACTTTCTTACTTCAACTTATTATAACTTGTTACAATGTTTCAAAAGTTACTTTCTCGCTGATACAAAATCGACGCAAAATAACATAAAAATACTTTAGTTAAAGATTTTTACCTGAGACTAAAACCGTGATGACATCATTCAATATTTTATTAACACATTTATTTGATTTTTTCATTATAAAGTAAAATTTTAAGTATAAAAATGTTTTTTTATATAGTATAGCGGACAACGGAACAGGTGGGTCTCCTATATGGTAAGAGAACACCGCCGCCCTTGGCCAACCGGGCCACGGTACGCGCATTGATTGTGTTGCCGGTTTTTTACGCCACTAGTAGCACTTTAAAGGCCTCCGATATCCTCACTCACTCAGTGAAGCACAATACAAGTACCGTTTCACGTTGTTCAGACAGTATTTTGTGAGCCCGTGGTATCACTTCGAACGATTACCGGCGCAATTCGTACGTCCGCATATGCTTCAGCATGGCTCTCCCACGGTTAATTAAAAGTTTCGATTCGCACTTCGATTGAGATATCCATTTCACACATTAAAAAAAGACAAATTTGAGTGCTTTAACTTAATCTTTTATCGAATATCTACTTTTAAATCAATAAAATCAACTGTACTGGTTAATTCATAAATATAAATAGAGCCTTTATAATTTACTTAATATTCGAGGAATGCTGAATGTCGCAGGCAAATAAAATTTATTCCGTTCAGCTAGAATTCAATATGAACATTCCCAGAGGCGCGATTCATAGGCACGTAGCGCCTACGTTCTGAAAATCGATTAATGGAAAAGTCGCTTGCTGATTGTTTTTCCCTCTTTAATTATATTAAAAAATATAAATTATCTGTGACCATATTTGTCTGTAGTCTATACCTATTACTGGCATCGCATCTATTCATTACTGCATTTTTGTTTTATTTTTTAATGCTCTTAATCTATGGATTGTATATATTATATCAATTATATTATTTTCTGTGTAACTACTTGTGGGGAACAATAAACAAATAAATTATAATATACATTCTTCTCTAAATTAAAGAATGTTTTCGCTGCGTAGTTGCTTCTTTATATATTATTATAATCTATATTATATTGTTATAATCTATACTACGTTTTTCTTGTAGAATTTATTTAATATAACCAATAAAAGCTATCTCCTGACATTTGTATTAACAGTATCTCCTGTTTTTTAACAGTAACTAATTATTAGAAGGCATGTAGCATTATAATTTTTATTTTATTCGTAAATAATATTGCTGAACATGTAATTTCAGACGGAAGACAAAGAAATTTTCACAGCGAGATTCTATGGATATGTCATTACACACTGTTTCAAGAACTGCAAGAAATAGCGATGGAGAGGTAAGATACTTTATTTTATTCAACCAATAACCTCGCTACTTCAAAAACACCAGAATTTATTGGATAACAATTAAGATATGAGGTAATTAAGAGTTTCATTGTTATGAAATAGTCTAAATTATCGTTCAGTAAGCGGTAACAAAGATATATTAAACCAAATAATAAGAAAAGGTAAATTCAAAAAGTCCGTATTTCAATCATTATTTTAATTCAAGTTAATTTATATGTATGTTTTTTTTATATAGTATAGCGGACAACGGAGCAGGTGGGTCTCCAATGTGATAAGAGAACACCGCCTCCCATGAACAACCGCGCCACAAGTCCGCGCATTGATTGTGTTGCCGGCTTTTTACGCCGCTTAAGCGGCACTTTCAAGGGCCTCCGATATCCACACTCACTCTGCGAAACACAGTACTTAAAAAGTACAGTGCTTAAAAAATGAATATGGATATTAATTACAGAGAAGGCCGTTCATAGCGGCTCATTTCCACGGGAACACGTCTCATTTGAGTACGGAAATACACGACAATTTTAAAGGTAATTTACTTGTTATATAAACAAATTATTGGTAAAATTTTCATTAAAAACTTTGCCATGTTCTATAATCCAGATTCTGAAATCTCGTTATAATTTCGCAGCAAATAACCTTGTAGCCACTGATTTGAAATTTCTTTTTTTACATCGCATATATTTTTTGAATTTAAGTCGGAGCCTCAAGAGTGCTCATAAAGCTTTACTTCTGCTTTTTTAAAATATATATTCTGTATTAAATATAATATAATAATTATAAAATAATAGTGTACATTATTAAATCCTAAGATGACTTATAATGTTTATTAGGAATAAACCTTTTTCAATTTTTATATGAGTTTAGTCTACACATTTAATATTTCAATGAAAACGATTCTGAACACCATACACTTAGCACTACTGCATGCTCACCGTGCAAAGCAGTTTAACCCTTATAATGGATAAGTTTTATTTCGACGGGCATTATAAAAAAATGAGCTCAGACCGACACGACCACCGCCTGCTCGCGCCTTATTGGTTTGAAATAAAAAACAAAAATCAAACAATTTTCAGTGTCAAATCAAATCAGATTTTGACTAAATTTGGTGTATAATAAAAATTAAAGAAATAAAAAGTTATTTTATGTTCGAATTTTACTTTCCAGGTAATGGCTTAGTCCGCGTGTCACACGGCGCTCCCCACGACGTGTGGTACCCAGCGCCTTGGACCATAGCATCTCCTCATCCTCGCCCTACCCTCACCAGGAGTGGTCATGTGCATGTGCACCATACTGGCGTATACCTCGTCTATGTACAAGTAAGATTCTTGTATTGTTTTTATGTTGTAGTGGGCAACGGAGCAGGCCAGTCTCCTCTTTGGGAAGAGATCACCGCTGCTCATATCACCCGCAATTTCATTTTATTGTCTGCTATTCATGAACTTAAGCGGTATAATTTCAAAAGGCCCCGATTCCTCAGTTACTCAAAATTGTTTCATACTGGTATTCTATGATTTATATTTTGGATATTATTAAATTCTTAAAACTTTGAATAGGTATGTATGTCGCTCCAAGATTAATGTTCTAACCTTTTTGATTTCGATCTGGGACCGTCACTGGTAGTGTAATTTAATTTATTAAATAAATGAATTATAAAAATTTATATGAATTTCCAGATCTACTATCTAGACAGCCATGACATAATATCTTGGGTCTTACACCGCACAAATCCCTACACTGAAGGCCGCGACACCCTCTTACAATGCGCGCAGAGCTCTCATTCGGCTGAGCCCACAGACAGGCCGAACTCTTGCTTCTCAGCGTCAGCTTTATTCCTAAGAGCTGGAGATAAGCTGGCAGTGAGAAACACCGGCGGAGATAGGCACTCGCTGATGCAACCGGAAAAGAGTTTCATAGGTCTTGTTAAATTGGCCGATGCTGATGAACCTAACGAAGAATTCTAGTTTACGTTATGCACGTACTAAGGTATATTATTTTTAAGCTTTAATAACAGGATTGCTTGTCTGTGACATTGCAGTACGTGCCATGCTAAATTAAATCAATCCATAGAACAGGGTACTTGGCAACTGAATCGTGACACTTTAGTGTGTATTAATGACAGCTACACAAATTAGTTTTGAATGTACATTGTACTCATATTATATATTTAAAAACAATTGTGTAAATACTAAAACTGACATATCTCGTAACTTTTATTAACATTTTGTTTTTAATAGCCTATAGTCAACATGTGCCATTAATAACACTACAATAATATTTTGTATAAAACTATACTAAAGTTTTGTTTGAAATTCTCTGAAATACGAAAATAATAAGATGACTATGGAACAGCCATCTGATGTTAGAATGATATAATGTAAACGGTATCCCATAAGATTCTTCGATAAAATGGCAAAGTTTGCATGAAACTCTATTATAAATGATAATAAAAGATCTATTATGCCATCGATAATGTAAGTACATATTATTGTAGACATTTTTATTGTAATTTATTGCTTTGTTATATAAACTAGTATTAATATAGAAGATGCAATTTGGCATTTTTATAGAGCAAAATTATAAAATTAAATTAAACTGATGTTTCATTTTTCATACTTCATAGATTTTTTACAACACATAAGTGGTGTTCATAATACTTGGGCCTCCAGGATCCTCACTCAGCGAAACAGTAGGTACAGGTATTTCGTGTTGTATGTCGCTTAGCAACAACTGAAAATGTCATTTAAATTGAGACATAAATTTACCAATTAAGGTGATACCAAATATATTACAATAAGATGAATGTTTTTTTGCGAAGATCATATATATTTTAAGTATAATTTTAGTCAAATAAACAATAAAATATTTCAAAACTATTAATATCAAATCGAAGGTCTCGGGCAACCGCTGGATCCAGATCGTTCAAGATCATAGGTGGGCATGCTTGGGGGAGGCCTATGTCCAGCAGTGGACTTGATGGGCTGATGACGATGATTAACATCAAATATATCTTAATTTACCGAAGACAAATCAAATTATTTTATCTTCAAAAGCTACAAATAGTAGAGAAAAACATTTTATTTGCTCTGTACTGCAGAACATTTTAATCAAAGGCAGTTTTACGAAACGCGCATTGAATATAGAAGTGAAAAAAGCTATTTGATTCACGAATTTTCGTGTTTCAAAGCGATATATATATAGACTACGGTTTGTACCGTTTCCTATCTGTTTTCAATCTGACTTAACTTTAATTGACTTTAGATCAGTTTCGATCGGATATCGAGTGCTGTAGTTAATTAAGTTTCGTAGCCTTAATGCTCGCAATCAAAGGTTATTTAATTTTTAAGTATCTTTACATTCAAACCAAACCAATATTTGTATAGGAAACCACAAGGACTGGTATACATGAAAAGATCGTTAAATTTTCTTTTTGATTTTAACAATGAACAAATAATTAAATTTATTCAAGCTTGGCTTGTATAATAATTTCCAAAATTAATAAAGAGTTAAATATGAAAATGTATCTGTATCCCTTCTAAGTCATATTGGTCATACGTCTTATATGAAACATTTGGAAGGTAAAGAGTAGATATTTACCGGCAACGGGTCTACCCCTTGCCGGTAAATATCAATCAAAAAGACGTAGACACTTGGCAATATATCGCGTGTCTTGTCATGTGTAGTCGGTGTGTGTCTACGAAGTATAAATTATTATAGTGTAGGGACTGGACCTATATTTCAAATATAAACACTTAGATAGCGAAAATTTCCTGAAATAATTATAATTTTTACCGTTATAATAAAGTCATAATACTAATTAAAAGAAAAAATTAATTCAAAATAATAATTATCGTAGTTAACAAGTCAGAGAATTAATTAATGTAAAAATAAAATCCAAAAAGCCTTACAAACTAAAAACTTGAGAACTTTGAAGAAAATAAATATCGAATAAAAAAAGGACATTAATTAAAACTTAAAAATAAAGCTCTTCTAAGACGTCTTTTGGGAGAAATTCAGTTAATTTTAAACCTCTGCCAGAATATATAAAAAGATTGATATATAATAAATATTTTAATATTTTTTTTTGGTATTTCCAAACCAATACGATTTGAGGACCTTCAAGAAAAGAGTGTACATATTCCTTAAAAGCTGTCAGCGCACCCGCTCTGCAAATGCTAGGGTTGTCCATGGGTAGAGGACCACTTACCATTAGTGAGCTTCCTGCTCGTTTGCCACCATTTCCATAAAAAAGTGTATACTACTCAAAAATAATACTATATTTGTTCTGTTGAGTTATATATATCAAATAGCATTAGTCTAATTGAACGGTAGTTCCCTTACAAACCGGTTTGTCTTACGAAATGTAGAAAAAGATACACATCTGAGGCTCAGTATGACAAGTCCATCAAAATAGAGGAAACTAATTAAAACCGTCGCCCGGCGTTAACTAAGTGCAACTAATGCTACTCATCAAAGCCATAAAATAAAAAGGCTACGTTCTGTATAGAGCCTAAGCAGCCGCACTATCGATCGAGTTATATAACCCCCGCCCGCCCATGCCTTTCATCGGAGTGTTCCGTAGGTGTCTGAAAACCGAACGAACTCTATTTTATTGCGCATTCATCGCGCAGCCATTACCAACTCTGTCTCCCAGTTATCCTCCACACTTCTACCAGCCCATACGCTTTTCAAATCGGTCTTTGTTGTGGCAGTGATAAATGGTTTGAGGTAAGATTGATGTTTTGCTAAAATAAAAATGGTAAATGTTTGTAATAAACGACTCAGACTGCAAATTTTGTTCGAATGCACACGGAGACGATTGTGCTGGGTGAATTTTAATATATTTGCATCGGATGTGGCACGATCGAATGACCTAATTTTGGCATATTTGGGAATTTAGGACATTTTCACTTTGTTTACAGGAGCTGTATATATTTTGATTACAGTTTTTTTTAATTTAGGAATAGACTAACTAGAATCTAGGCTATGAATCATATGACATTCTAATGTCACCATTTAGCTATCACAAAATCCTATAAATTAACACAAAACTTTGGCCTATTTTCTTTAAAATTACATTTTGTTTATAGATTTTTTATTCTAATAAAACTCTTAAATAATACTAATTAAAAAATAATATTATCAAATTTATATTATATAGTTGAATTAAAATTATTTCTGTTACATAAACATACTTTTGTTAAGCTTTTATTCGTTTATTGACCATAAATAAAGCTACGAAAAAATAAGGTACAAATAATAATATAGAAAATGGGCGTAATCTCAAAGATAATATTTATTAAGTGATCTTGTTTTCGATAAGTCGTTTTAACGTAATATGAGGCCGGAGCGCTCTGGCGTCGTTATACCGATTTCAGTAATTCGATTTCAAGATGCTCAAAGTTTTTGGAATGATGATTTTGTTTCAAATTTAATTATATTATTATTATTAAATTATTATTTAATTTGGGTACTTGTACTTTATGATAGTCGAATATATTCATAATTACATATACCAGGCATTGTCAGAGGTAAGTATCTCACGGAAGGAACAAAATTTTTTATTGTCAGTGGACTTAGCATGGCTACATTGATTTTGACGTTCAATGAACTGCATTAGTGTATTTATGTTGAGTAAAAATATATCATTTTCATTTAATTTTAATACATTCTGGTACAATTTAAGTTTTGAGATATTTCTAAGTAAGGCTTTATCATTTAATCTTAAACCTTTATAAATGTAAACAATTTATCGAATTTAACATAGGTACCTAACTATCGTACCTACGTTACGTAGTTGCATTGTTTTTTTTTTTAATTCCTAATCCGACAACGGAGCAGGTGGGTCTCCTATATAAGAGAACACCACCGCCCTAGAACAACCGCGCCAGAGTCCGCGCATTGGTTGTGTTGCCGCAATTTTAAGGGCCTCCAATATCCTCACTCACTCTGCGAAACACAGTACAAGTACTGGTTCACGATAAATATTCTTTGAGCCCGTGGTATCACTTATGACGAGCCGAACCAATTAGTGCGTCAGCATGGCTCTCCCATAGGTGCGACAATATTAAGCTCGACCACTGCTAAGCTCTTTCAAAGACCGAATAAATTAGTAATTAAATTATAATTTATAATTTTCCGGACCGGAATTCGAAACCGATATCTCGCGCTTCATGTAATACTTTTAAAACCACTTTTTCCTTGTAGTTAATTCTTAGTTAGTTTCTTGGTTGGTAAATATAAGTAGGAATATGAACTAAAACTACATAAAAACTAAGTATAAATTATTTATTTAAGAATATCGTTGTTCTTAGCTCATCCACCATGATTATATTATGCTTATTGGCTGTGACGGCTTGTCTCGTGAGCGATACAGCGGGAGAGAGAGGTGGTTCCCTAAGGGGAGCTCTTGAAGCTTTACAAAGGAGACAACGGGGTCGTCTTCATAACCAGGGTCCTGTCATATCACAGGACTATGATGCTCTATACGAATTCGTTCCGCCTCAACCGTATGCAGGTATTTATACTTAGGATAGAAAACACACAATAAATTTAATTTTCATTTAATATAACCTTTCTTCAACTAAGACTAACTCACGGGTATTATACCTTTCAGAACCTGACTATGGCGTGGACATTGAAGATGTTGAGGAGGAACCAAAGTATATCGTAAAACTACTAGAAAATGAAACTCCTTCTGACGGATATGAATATAAGATCATCAAAAAGAAAAACTCAATTTCCCGCCCTGATAACAAACGGGAATCTGCTTTTCGTGAAAGGAGTCAACATTCCGATAACGATAGACTTCGAGATCTTTTCATGGAACGAAATGAGCCACGCGACAAAAATGAAGTTTTACAAGAAAGGCCTGAAAATGATGCTGACTATGCTATGCTCTTAGGTCAACTATGGAGCAAATACAAAAATAATAAAGCAAACTCCAATAGAATTGAAAATGTCCCACAAGGAGTAATTAAACTGTATAAAGATAAAAGTGTAAAAAAAAGTTATCCAAGTAATTGGGGTCCCATAGCTTTTAAAAGAAAACGAAGTTCCGGATACGAAACTGAACGTCCAATTATGGATTTAGATGAAAACAAAGAGTTGAATAATGAAGATCAAGAAAATTCTAACTATAACGTGTATGACGTAAATGATGATGATAAAGATGACATGAGAGAGGAATATGCTATAGCATTCCAACCATTAGATGATGATACATTTACCGATCTCGGAGATGAAGATCAATTGGGTTATGAAAATATAGAAAAAAGATTTCCTGTATCTAAAAGAAGTGGTGGATCCCGAAACATTAATATGCAAAAGAAACGATTTGCTCTAAATAACCAAGATAATACTAAAGCATTTAGAAGCAGTTCAGGAACTGATCCAAAGATAATTGAAGATTTGTCTAAAATATTTAGTAATTCTGAATATGAAATAGTAAAAAAACCCGTCAAACGAAGTAGTGATAATGTTGAAACTCATGAAATGAAACCACCCAACATAAACATACTCCATAAAAATGATAGTCAAATTACTACTAACTTCACGTTTCCAGAATCTCAAGTTTCCAGTCACGAGCATCATGGCCATCCTCCGGGAGTGTCAGGGAAAGAAATTGAGCACGATGTCTCTCATGACCACAATCATGATCACCACGATCATGATCACCACAATCATGATAAAATTGATTCTAACAAACCAAAACATGTTCAAAAAAAGTCAGTCGATTGGTCAGACTATTTTGGAATTGATAAAAGGTTTAAGAAATCATCAGATTTAAGCGATGAACGTCTTAAAAAGCTCTATTTTGATACGTTTAATAAGGAAGTTGTTTATCCATTAAACAAGATACGAAAACCCAGTTCTATGAAGCGGAGTTATAGTGCATCGAAGATTAATGAAAATATGCCAAATACTTCTTTGAAATCACGTGGACAAAAAAGAAATGCTGGCATTAATACCGAAATGAAGTTGGAAAATTTTGATAAAAAGTTAAAAAATATGGAAGGGATTATTGTAGATGAAGCTTTGCAGTATTCTAACATTGGAGAAGAATTAGATTCAAAGGAAGAACAGGAAATGAAAGAAAAGTTATTGTCACGTCTAGCTGCTGCCTATAGTTTGGAAAAAATGCGCAAAGCGTTAAAAGAATTCAAACAGAGTCTACAAGTACAGAAGACGACGCCAAGCTCGCAATCCATTTCAGATTCTGAATTGAAAGACAAAAGAATTTCTGTAAAGAAAGAGAAAGTTATAATGAGGAACAACATTCCATCTATACATGACGAAAAGAATGACTCAGATGAAGACTTCGAAGATGAACAGGGAGCAGGACATTATATAAATGGTAAACTGGAGGAAAAATTATCTGAAGGATATATGGGTGGAAGTGGAAGACACCGCTCTCCTGGTATATCAACAGGTAATTAAAATCCTTTAAAAAAAATTTGAAAATTAAAAATATATACCATATTTTTTATAGTATAGCGGACAAAAAAGCAGGTTGGTAAGAGAACACCGACGGCCATAGAAAACCGCGCCAAAGTCCGTGCATTAGTTGAGTTGCCGACTTTTTACGTCACTGATCGGCATTTTTAAGGGCTTCCAATATCCTCTCTCATTCAATGAAACACACCACGAGTATTTGTGGCACACAGAGTATTCTGTGAGCCTGTGGTATCACTTCGTCCAATTCGCCCAATTAGTGCGTCCGCATATGCTTCAGCATGGCTCTCACGGGTAAAAATAATAAAATAATCTAATAATTTCCAAAACTTTGTCAACAGTAAGCTCTGCCGGAGAGTGCCCCGTTCTCGATAAGATTGTTAAAAGGTGCCGTGGTGTAGACTTGCTAGCGGGCGATCGTGGTCAGCTATTTCTTCCTCTGTGCAGCTTACATCAAATATGCTACCTTTGCGTATGTATTTATACCGACTTATACATTTTCTCGAATCATTACAATTTCTTGATATTTGAATTCTTGCACTTTTACAGGAAGAGGCTCCGCCCACCACTTGTGATTTAGTTTTCCTTTCGGAAGCCGATTCGACGTGTGAAGGTGACATGAGTTGTCAACGCGCTGCACGATCCGCTTTAATGGCTTTGAGAGAACTACATGACAACTTGGCGGATGAGTTAGATGGAGAATGTGAGGCTAGCCCATGTCTTCCCGCTACCCTTAAGCTCAATCTAGGTTGGCAGAGGGCTTTACAGCGATAAATACGGATAAAGGCTTCGCATTGTGCGAAAATGATAAAGCAGAAAACGGATTTCTGAATCTAAAACGGAACAGAATGTTCGTTTGACATGAGTGTATTTTATCAAAAAGATTTGTTACTATTTTATAATATATTTTTTTCTAAATTTTACTATCATACAGTCGCTGCATTTGATCGAGCATTTAATTAAGTGTTTAAGTATATTTTTCTAACATTTTTCCGTACGTGTCTAGCCAGCCATAGGTGCGTACGAGTGACTACTAATTACTACCCGTGTTGTTATGTGCAAGTTTAGGTACTCTTTGCATATGAAAACAACATTATGCTATTCTTTTCATATATTGTATATTGTGATGAAGTTTATGCTATTTCCTATTAAAAACCTCAAGATGTCGGTATAAAAGATTGATAAAGAGAAAAAAAAATGATGTAATATTATACGCTAGATACTGTCTGGTGAGACTTTATTGTTGTTAAATGTTATTTGCATGTTAAAATATTATTTGTGTTGTGTCAAAGTTAATATAAATGAATCCTAATTAATTAATCGTATCGCTAAATGTAAATACATTTAGCGATTACACATAAATATGTGTAATTTTTATTCATAACTTTACGTAAACACAAATTATTCTTAAACGTTAAATAAATAATGTAGAATAATTTTAATCATATTACTAAAGCATTGAGAATATTTATAGTATTTGTTGATTTGAATTAATAGATATTAATATGGTAAAATACTAAAACTATTTGCTAAAAATATATGTGAAAGCGACTATAAATCTCACTCATTTTATTTCCGTTTTATTTTAGAATTTTATATAAACTACAAGTTAAAAAAAATATAACTAAACATTACTGTATACTTACGAAAAGCGATTTTCTTATGGAAACCACACTTGCACGAGTGCACTATTCTAGACTTACTAGGACAATAATTCCTTATTTGCTTTCACGAGACTTATCTGGTCTTTGTCACGCCTAGACACGATGCTAGGACTTCAGGCTTCTATGTCTTCCGAACATATTTGGCATCGCATTTAGATCCAAAACTATACAATACATCAATCATTTATACATTAATTCTACATACATATATACATTCATAGTGAAGTAGAACCTTATTGAATGGAATTGTAACTGCAAAGCACTTCAGTGCAGCAGATATAATAATTATAACTCAATGTTATCTCTATTCGTAATATTCAGTCATGGTAACAATAAATGGTTTCAAAAGTAATTGGTCTTAACTTTTATTATATTACATGTAATATTTACTGTATTTATTTTATTTTATTTTTACTGAATAAACCTAAAACTTTTAATGCGATATTCAATTGCGATTTAATGGAAAAAAGATTAATAAACGAAAATATACATCATGTTCCTTCTATTTTAGGAAGTCTAGTCTAAATCTACAGAATTTTTCTACATAGTAATCTTCTTTTAAGAGTTTGTATTTTCAACATGAAAAGTAATAATAAAATATAATATAGGTATTGACTATGTTAGTTCGTACAGCACAAGTATGTGATGAAAATTCAGTCGATCGTGCTTGATCAGTGATACGACTTATCTATTGATAACACTACAAACACGGCGATAACTCAGTTCAGACACGAATTAACAATAAAGAACATTAATTAATCTAGTCTAAGGTGTATATTATGGCTAGTGATATAGTACTGGAAGGGAAGGATAACTCTACTGCTACCCAAGGTATGTAATATTTATGGTACCTACTTGAGGAATAAATATAATTATAGAAAAAATTGGAAATTTTATTGGAAATCGTGTTAAAATTCCAAAATTCACGATTTTTATGAACAAAATATAGTAGAAGTAATGTTTTATTAAGTTAATCAGATTAATTACATTTTATGATGAATATACTCTATTGATTTGATTAGAACATGTTTATCAGTTATAAAGAGAACGTTGGAAAGGACGTAAAACATAAGAAACTAACATGATCATCAACTCAATTACAGATGATGGATCATCCATAAGACCAGTTACGGATCGAGTTATAAGTAATCAACCAGAGTTGAATATAAATAGAAACAGTAAGTAAGAATAGATATATTCTATTATTAAAAATATGTTGTGATACTTGAATCCATCTGGGAATGTGGTTTTGAAGATAAGCTCTGGCTGACTGTTGATGACTGAAATAACTGGATTACCTTACTTCGTACATTCCCCGCTCTACTAATGCGACAAATTTTCTTAGAAGCCCATGATATCTCTTGCTAAATTTATTAATTATAATAAAATAAAAGACTGATACTCAATAGTGTAGTACAACTATGTACTACACTAATAAACACATCTCATTCAATTTAATTAGATCAATTACGATGTGTAGAAGAGAAATAATAGAAAGACGATAAAAAATGCGATAATTTTAATATAGATTATTGTGTTCTTTGTTCGATAGGCCATTAATAAGATAACGTTTAAAGTCCAATAACTTTTTTCCTATGTATATTTATTTAAAAGTACATACAAACCATTTATATATACAAAAATATAAACGGTTGGGGTGGATATGTATGGATAAAATCACGTATTGTTTTAATTATTATGGTAAAGCTTTCGGGTTAAACAGACCTCTAAAGATTCAAAAGAAGGTTTTCAATTGAACGGTTATTGAAGTAAAACGAGAGGCAAATGAGCAGGAGGTTCACATAGGATAAGCGATCCTCCGTCCATGGACATACAGGTCTCGCTGGAGCGCAGCAGATGCAATGCTAACATGTATATTTTGGCTTTGTTCTAATCATGTCGCCGACCGTTGACGCATTCCGGAGAATGAGGTGTCAAGCGAAAGAATCACACTTTACAGTGGACCGTTTTTTATTTTCCTTTCTATTTGATTTAGACAGTCCCCGGGCAGAGATATTCGCATCGACACAACCATGGGCCAATCCACACATGTCGCCACTGCGACCCATGCATGGTCTGGACTTTCTTATTGGAGTTTCCACTTTACACATACAGCAGACAATTGATATATCCGATCGTAAGTATTCACCCGACTATATATTGGGAATGTGAATTGAAAATTTTTTTTCGCTCTTTAAAATACAATAGCTATCAATGTCAAAATAATAACGTGTATGATAGACAGTAAAAAATACGCTTCCCAATATTATTTCTTAGAAACAGATACAATCTTTTGGGCCGAACAGTAATGAACTAATAATAATACTTATTGTGATGATGTATAACGTTTCGGCGCTGCGCACATTGTTTAGAAACGTCAAGAATGAGTGCCGATATTGACATAAGGGCCTGGCGTTTCTTCACTCTGACGCAACATCTTAAGTGTATATTCTTGATTTTATAAACTTTATATCTTTATTTTGAGTTAACATACGTTGTGTAATGATATAATAGGTCTTTACCTATGAAATTGCCGTTCTGCAGTACTGGCCATTTCAAATAAAAATAATTTTTGTTTGGCTTATGATTCTAATTTCAAATGAGTTTTATTTTAAAAACATGGAATTCTTTTTCAAAAATAGTCATTTGTTTATTGGTTAGTGTTACATTCCATCGCATTTCAATCGTTTTCGTCATCATGGATACGATAACATTTCGAGTAATTATGGAATATGAGTACCGTCGTGGCAACAACGCGGCACAAGCGGCACGCGACATCAACGACGTTTACGGAGCTAACACTTCAAACCAACGCACCACCTATTATTGGTTTGCTCGCTTCCGTTATGGAAATTTTAACCTGAAGAATGAACCTCGCGGTCGTCCGAAGTCTTTGGTCGACAAAGACGAATTAAAGGCTATTTTGAAAGCTGACGATACACAATCTACGGTTGAATTAGCCGCAGCTTTCGACGTTAGCGCCAAAACAATATTGGTCCATTTGCGTCAAATTAGCAATTTAAAAAACTTGACGAATTGGTGCCCCACGAACTCAATCATCGTCCTCATCGTTGGATCCTCATTCAGCACATAAACAATGCCCTAAACGAAAACTTACTCCTAGAAAAATGATGGTTACTGTTTAGTGGTCCAGCTCTGGTGTGATTCATCACAGCTTCTTACAGCATTACTGCAGATGTGTCCTATCAAGAAATGAACACAATGATGGAGAAGCTGGCACATTTCCAAGCCGCATTGGTCCATCGCTCGTCTCCGATGCTCCTGCACGACAACGCGCGACATACTGCACAGCAGACGGTCTCCAAGTTGCAAGAACTGGAGTTGGAGGCAGTACAAAGTGCCTTTGAAGAATTTGTTGCCTCCATTCCAGCTGATTTCTTTAAGAAGGGCATCAGAAACTACCAGTGCGGTGGCAAAGATGCATTGATTGCATGGGTGATTACTTCGATTAATACAAATAAATACATGAAAAAAATTCGTTTAAATTTTTTCATATAAAACGGCAATTTCATATGTAAAGACGTAATATATTATAATTATACTTCACGTAGGATCCGTCAAAAAATACACTAAAATTAAAAAAAAAATTTCTTTTCTAATATAATATACACACGTAGTAGCACACTATATAATAAATGAAAAGGTCTAAAATGTGGACTTACGATGAACATATGTTGAAGACATCCCTGAGTATATTTCGCGAATTATTTCCTGTAAATACTATTTTGCAAATGCATAATAGGTATGTATGGCAGGTACATCTGCCACATTCTTACCAAAACATTAATTGACTTCCTGTGGTTACACGCAAATCATGAACTACACTAATAACAATTACTTTCAGTGGCAACCAACATAAAATCAGAAAATTTATACACCATAAAAATACCGAACGGCCTAACTCTCTACCTAGCGAGTGAACGGTCATCAAAGTCTCAAAGGCTTCTGTGTGGCGTGGGACGAGCCTTCACCATGCAGATTCATGACAACACCAGACAGAGTGTGATGAACATGGAGAGGCGCTTAGCAGCAGCCTCGTGCTTTTTTCCATGCAGATTGCAGGCGAGTTGACTAACCACCCTATAAACTGGCTAACCTAAAACGGGTTTTAAAATATATATTTTTTCTTTTTATTATGTGAACATGCCAAATGATTCTTCCTTTTAAAGAACTACAGAACCTTCGATAAAGAGCTCATTATTTACACTTAATTTATTTTAGGCGTCCTTAAAATATATGCTTGTACTATTCAAGGATGACTGTTTCAGGAGATACAGGTAATAACACCGCCAGGGGATTACATAGGCCGTGTTCAGCAGCAGTGGACATGGGTGGTACCCTTCTACCTCGTGAGGAATGTCAACGACGATGTTTTATATGTTATAGAAGGTCCGTTAAGTCTTGATAACCGCAAATTGATATTCGGAGAATTTAAGGTATGTTATTGTGTCTTCAATAAATTGTTGTGAAAGATATTTTTCATAAATATAATTTTGTTTAAAAAATATTTTACTTTTATTTTATTATTTAAGTATATATTAAGTAATTTTAGTTCCATTTGAGTTATATTTCGTAGATTATAACCATTACAGATATTAACAGCTGATTCTCTACGGCAAGTGGGCAAAATATCACATAGTTGGCAACCAGAGTTGAACAGTTTTATAACGATTATAGACTTTCCACATTGCGCATCTGAACCGAAGCACAAAGCACTTTTACTGGCTGCTACGTTTTTGTTCGTATGTATTATTATTCATTTTAAGTAATTTCGACTACCTTTTGTTATTATTTAACAATATTACGTTAAAAAATCGCACCTCTCTGTAGTTCGGGCTTAAAAGCGATACCTACTCATTTGTAATTTTTTTTAATTCTATAGAACAAAAAAGACTACTATAGTGGTCTCCGATATGGTAAGAGAACTCCGCCGCCCATGAACAACCGCGCCGCAGTCCGCGCATTGGTTGTGTTGCCGGCTTTTTGCGCCGCTTAAGCAGCACTTTTAAGGGCTTCCGATATCCTCACTCACTGCGAAACACAGTAAAAGTACCGTACGAGTTACAAATACCGATCGGACGAGCCGACGCAATTAGTGCGTCGGCATATGCTTCAGACTGCGACACTATTACGACACTCGTCCGGCCACTGTCAAGCCCTTTCAGAGACCGAATAAATTATAAATTAAATTATAATTGTCCGGACCGGGACTCGAACTCGATACGGTTTCATGGTACACTTTTAAAACCATTAAGCTACAAGGCTCTCAAATGTTAACGTCTTATTAAAGAAGTAAATTTACTTATAAAATATTGAAATAATCTTGACAAATTGAGGGAAAACTGAACAATTATTATTAATTATTATTCTTTCAGGAGTACACTTACTTCGAGAGAGCGAAAACAAGTTGCCTCCGGTTTAATTGTTGCTGAAAGTTGGAAAAAAATATTGTCTCAATTTTGTTGTGATCAGTACTTTGAAAATAAATTGCTTAATAATTATATAACTTATGAAATTTTATTTTTATCAATGGGGTATAGAACAAATTGCTTAATTTTGGAGAAATATTGTATCGTTCTTTCGTTAAGTACATTTAATTACTAATATAAAATGTTATTTGTTAAATCTATTTGTCAGATCTAAATATTATTTGTGATTAATCTATGATTTCATTTGACATTTATTGACAAATTTGACTTATTTTGTAAAATTTTAATTATACTATTTACGAGTAATTTTATAATATTTTAGATGCTTTTAAATATATATTTCTAAGTTATGCTATGTTGAATTCAGCTTTACCAAGCTTACCAAAAGAAAATAAAAGAGAGAAGACTTGGTTATATGAACAGTATTACATTGGTGAGAGAGATGATAATAAAATACGGAATGGCTACGGAATAAACAACTGGACGGGGGCTAAGGTAATAGAAAATCTACGTGCAATATTGTATAAATGAACATTATGAGCCTACTTTAACTTAAGGTAGTTATGGTAATACGAAGTAGTTAAATATTAATTTTATCTTGATTGCCAAGGATTGCTGTAAATGTAAAGAAACTTCACTTTTCATATTTAAATATTTATATAATAATTGGTTATTGAATTTAAGTTTATTTTATGTAAATTTTAAATTAAATATACTTTTTAATAACTTTGTTAAAATAAATTCATAACAATGCAAAGATTATTAAAGTATAACGATTGTAGTTTCTATATAATTATGTTTTATTCAGTCCCTAGAAAGCTACGATGGGCAATTCACTTGTAATACGATGAACGGACATGGAGAGTATCGTTGGAAGCACTATGAAAATGGTTTAACCATCACATATGAAGGATACTTCTTTAATAACAGCAAACATGGCTATGGGCTATTGTCATTTCCAGATGGACGGACATTTAGAGTTAGTATAAATATATATAAGTAAATATTATGATAAAATGTTTTAGTAAAAGAATTTATCTTTAGTTAAAAGCTAAAGATTTGTGTCCGAGTGACAGTGACAAAATTGAAACCGACAAAATGTTTTTCGTAAAGCAAAATAATGAGTACTTTTGGGTTTACTTGTTCCGAAAACATTTAATTCATGTTATTTTTAAACTTGAATTTATGTTTATATTTCTTTAATTTGTTGTAGAAATTGAGTCTTTTTTCATATTTTAGGGTCTATTTAATAATAACTCACGTTGGGGTCCTGGAATCCAGTCTTATGCAACAATGCATGAGGACGTTGGTCTATGGCGAGGTCCACAGCTTATTAGGCTTGCATGGAAGCCATCCACACCGAGTATTACTCCCGACTTCATGATCAACGCCATCGGAAGGTCAATTGTTGAGACACATAGAAGGCTTTTAACAACGAAGATTGTCGTGGTCTGTATTAAATTACGGTTTAGCTTGCGATGTTATTTTTAAATATATATTTATGCAAGTGCTTGTTTTTGAGAGCTTCGTCGATAGTTAGTTTAATAAGTCATGCTGAAGAATATGCTGACACACTAATTGGACGGTTCGTCCGAAGTGAAACCACGAGCTCATAGAATAGTCAGCGTGAAACGGTACTTGTACTGTGTTTCACCCAGTGAGTTAGGATATCGGAGGCCCTTAAAAATGCCGTTTAACTGGCGTAAAAAGCCGGCAACACAACCAATGCGCGGACTTTGGCGCGGTTGTTCATGGAAGGCGGTGTACGCGTACCATATAGAGACCCACCTGCTCCGTTGTAAGCTATATTATAAAAAAGTGATATATATCCTCTAGCATGTTCAAGAGTAGGAACAACATTTCCTGAGTATTGCTGTAGAGAGAGAGGTAAAAAAATACTCAATGTGTTTTCTTATGTTTTAGATAGGCAAAAGTAACAGTGCCTTAGATCTTCTAAAGGAATGTGGTGCTAGTCCAATGTCAGCTGTCAAAAAATGTAGCAAATTATATCCAAAACATTGCTCGGATATCGCCAGCCCACTGTGTCATGTTTCACGACTTGAACAGGACTATTATAAAAAAGATATTTATTCAAAACTTGAAGAAGTTTATGATATTCCATACATCGAGGTATGCATTTACCACAGTCGCACAGAACACTAGCGTGAAACTGTACTTGTACTGCGTTTCTCCGAGTTGTAGCCTTTAAAATTATACGCTTAAGAATGTATACGGTATAAAAGCCGGTAACATAACCGAAGTGCATGTTGCGGCCCTATCCATAGGCATCGATTATCTCTTTCCATAGAGAGGATCCGCCTGCTCCGTTGTCTGCTATACTATAATAAACAGGACATTATACAGCTTTTTATATCAGTCTTATTTTTTTTTAGGACTCGCAAGCAATTGACAATGATCAAATTAACACTTACTATGCGTGGAATAATAACAATATTACAATAAATATGATGAACCATAGTTACCAACATGAAGATCAAAGGGACAACTCTCAAATAGATTTAACCGCCATACTATCTGGTCTTCGAACATTATTCAAATCAACTGGCAAGCATGAAGTCGATTGTCGAACTTTGCTCTTGACCTGCTACTTAGGATATATTGTAAATGTTGCCCAGCTGATAAATAAAGAAAATGTGAACCCAAACGTATCTGATTCACAAGGCAATTCAGCTGTTATGTACGCTACAGTAAGTGTATTTTCTATGTGCATCCTTATGTATTTTTTTTAAGTATTACTATTATTTAATATTAGTAATGTACTATTATTTCGCCCGTGGAAGAGCCACACTGACGCACTAATTGAGCCGGCTCGTCCGAAGCAGTAGGGAACCCACCTGCTCCGTTGTCCGCTATAGAATAATAGCAAAATATACTATATTCATTAAAACTTTCAGTGCGGTGATCAAGCTGATATAATTCGTTTTCTCGTGGACGCTGGGGCCAATGTCGATGCATACAATGACTCGTGCTGCACTCCTTTAGGTGTGGCGCTCATACGCTATGCTATTGCTGTAAATGAAATTCCACCAAACGCCGCACTACAAGCAGTAATTCCTCCACCAGTCACACCGCCCATTCCAAGTAATATGGTTTTTATATTCGCTACACTAACTGGTAATACCGAGGTAGGTATTACTATAAAAAAATATCGATTTTCAGCCGCCGAAGAGCCTTACGTTTTTGAATGGAACATAACACGGGACCAATTTGCACAACCCATGGGTCCGGTATTAAATAAAAGTCCGAGTAAAACAGCAAGAATAGCAAGCTCAAAAAGAGTAAAATCTCTAATGTCCGTAAAAGATCAACCGGCAGGCAAGAAAACAGTAGTATCGCAAATTAAACCCAACGAACAAACTTATGACTCTGATGATTCGTTAAGTGACTTTAAGAAAACATACAGTGATGCTAATCGGGAATTTTCCATCAAAGTAAATGATATATTTATATGTCCCCACGTTGATGTTCCGTACTTGTTCGATGTTGCTGATATGATAATGGAAATTGAAGCACTCGAAGACGATCCAAAGAAAATTCCAGAAAAGAATCCAAAAAAAGTTTCATCCAAAGTAATAAAAGACACAATTAAAACTAGTAAAGTCTTTATTGGACAGAGTAAGGAAAGAGTAGATGTGTCAGAAACCAGCATAGAAAAGTTACGGGTTGATATGTTAGTATAATAAAAAATTGTATTAAATGGGAAATTTAGATAATTATACCGAATCTCTTATTAAACATTTTTAGGTTGTCAAATATGAGATTAACAATTCTGGAGTTGCTGTCAAACGGAGCTAAGCCTATGTTAGTGCGCTGTCCACAATCAGCATTGGTGATAGCAATTTCATGCAGCAATCCAGATTTAATCAAGCATTTGGTGCAATTTGGTGCTGATGTCAATGAATTGAATCCACGTGTACGAACTAATTGACATTTTTAAGTAGAACATATATTTTTTTTTTATTCTATACCGGACAACGTAGCAGGTGGGTCTCCTATATGGCAAAAGAACACCGCCACCCATGAACAACCGTGCCACACTCCGCGCATTAGTTGTGTTTTCGGCTTTTTTACGACTCTTAAACGGTATCTTTAAGTGCCTCCGATATCCTCACTCACTCTGTGAAACAGTACAAGTACCGTTTCACACTGAGTATTCTGTGAGCCCGTGTTATCACTTCGGACCATCCGGCCCAATAAGTGCGTCAGCATATATTTCAGCATGGTTCTCAAACGGGTGAATTTAGGTAAATAATTTAAATTGTATGATGAACATGTTGCAGTAGCAAACGTAGAATTTTTTGTATGAATAGTTGCGTGGCTATTCGCCGTTGGACGTTGCAGTATCAAAACCATACACTTGGGAGAATCTGGAGATTATTAGAACTCTATTAGAAAGTGGTGCAAATGCCACTCGCGGTATATTCTATGACGTTGATGACTCGTCAGACATTACCGTCAGTGTAATACGAAATTCTGTACCTACACTATTACATGCCGTACTTGCTAGGAAAATAGAAAATGAAAATGAAGAAGAGGTTTGTATAACCTGTTTTTATTTAAACATTGCCCAATTTTTTAAAATCAAATAAAATTTATTATAACACAATAAGCATCTGACTCTGATTAATTTTGTGTTTATCTATATTTAATTTATCCATATTTTTAAGATTGATTTGGATAAAACATTACATGTGCTGATATAATAAATACTTTTAATTATTAAATATTTTTATTACAGATTCGACGTCATTTATTAGACCTCCTCTTAGATTACAACTGTGATCCAACATTGCAATTCAAAGGGCGTTCAGCGATGGATGTAGCAATGACGAAAAATATTGATCTATTCGATGTGTTTGTGCGAAATCGTAAAACGAATCTTAATTGTATTATTAACGCTTCAAATCAGAGTATTTTAGTGAAAATATTCTCAAATCCTTACTTTAAAAGCATTGGCAGTATGGAGAGAATTCAAACCGTGAGTAAAAAAAATTAACACATCATTATGAAATTAGCAGACTTTCGACATCAATTAAACCGATACCATATCAATTTCCATCGAATACAATATCAAATTCCACCTATTCGGTTCATTGGTTCAATCGTAGGAGATTAACGAAGAAGCGAAAACTTTTTTTAGTTGTAATCAATTTAATTTAATTTTATTTAATACTTTATGACGCATTATATTATATTACGTTTTAGTTGACAAATTTGTTGGTATACGGCGCCGATCCCTTGGTATCCTGCAGAAACGGTCAGATAAAATATACAAACATCTTTGTGTTTGCTAAAGAGACACTAAGTGAAATGGAAAATCTTCCCCAAGGTACATACATAACAAATCATTGCTTAATTAACTTAAATAATTCATACAGTTGAAGATTATTTAATTTTTTATGGAAATGGTGGCAAACGAGCAGAAAGCTTAGCTAAGATAAGCGGTGCTCCGCCCATGTACACTTCTAGCACTTGCAACGTCACGCGTACATTGCTTGAATATTTAGTACTGTATTGTAATATAAGTAAATTGACTTATATAAAGCTTATGAAACTACATTTGAAATTACGTTGGTGTGAAATGCAATGTTCGGATAATCCATTTTTTAAAGCAAGATCAATCAAAAAGAAGCAGTATCTTGACTTCCTTATATGCTATTTTCAGGATTTTACTTATTTCAATAAAAAAATATTTTAGCAGGTAGTCAAGACGCAAAAGCCAAGAATAAAGTTAGCCCCGATAAACCCAAGAACAACGAGAAATTATCCACGAAATCAATGGGAAAGATGGTGACTGATGATAAAGAAGATTACAAGCAAGCTATTGAACTGGTAACGGACTGCGCCAGACTAGTGCACATACGTTGGTTACAAGGAAAGTTGGCTAAATCTCTTATTGAAATCATATACAAGTTAGTAATAAGTAATAAGTAAAATAAAAATCAATCAAAATCATATAAAAGTAATAAGTTAAAAAAAGTAAAAAGTAATATAAAAGTTATCAATTATGTATCCAGGGTTCTTTAATAGGTAAATATGAAAAAATACAAATAAATTAGTAAATTAGCTAAAGCTGTGTAAAAAGACGGCGTCAGTGCCAAATTCTATTTTTTAACTCGTTCTTAACCTTGAAATATACTGAAATAAAATAATTTTATTTTTAAAGAAGTTAGTAAATAACCCTGTAGGTATAATTATTAAAAATTCTGATTTAAGAACACCTTTAAACTTTA
>DWCF01001598.1:0-29136 GCA_018230265.1 Delias oraia | reverse complement strand
TATATATTTATTATTTTTTATGGTATAGCGGACAATGGAGCTGGTCTCCTATATGGTAAGAGAACAACATCGCCCATTGGCAGCCGCGCTATAGAGCGCGCATTGGTTATTTTGTTGGTTTTTACACCGCTTAAGCAGCATTTTTAAGGGCTTTCGATATTCTCATTCACTTAGCGAAACAGTAGCTTATAAAAACACTTAGCTACGGTACTTTTATTCGATTCATTTTATTTCCACGTTTTAGTATTTTTCAAGTACACAAAATGTCTAGTACAGGAAGTATTATAATAGCAATGATAGAAGGTTAGACCTTACTTAGTCACATAATAGTTGTGGTCTTGCTTTACGTTCTAGAATCTTTTACTCCAATTATGGACATTATTAACTTACATCATGATTTAAGACATTTACGATATTCTAAGTTATTACTAAAGGTATTTCAATTATTAAACATTATTCTTATATTTAATTAAGTAACACTATAGTTTAATAGTGATAACTAAGTTTTACTAATATATATAAACACTAAATTTTCAAATCTGAGATATTACAGAAGAATTTAGAGCAGTTTGGTCAAGAGTTTTGGATTTTTTTTCATTTTTCAGAAATCTTAGATTAATACGGTTTTTCTTAAAAAGTACAAGTATAATGTATGTCAATACAATTTTAATAACAGTCAGGTATAATATTTGTATTGTTTCGCTGAGTGAGGATATCAGAGACCCAACAAGTAACGCTCCCGCTAAATGGTGCAAAAATGCCGTTAACTTAATTAAACCGCGAACTGTGGCGCGGTTGACCATGGGCATAGGCATGTTATATTACCATATAGGTGACGAACATAATCCGTTGTTCGCTACTGTTACTATGTTTTTACCATTAAAAAAAAGATGTGTAAATAAAAAAATGAATTGAAATATTTATTCAACATAAATACGAAAATGCAGCTCGTTGAACGTTAAAATTAGTCTACCACCCGTTCCCTCTGAGAAGAACTGGTAAAATAAACTCAGTGGGTGGAATTTTTTGCTTCCGTGAGATACTTAAAATATAACAAAAAATTATCTCTGAGAATGACTGGTTCAATGGAAACATCTCATTCCCAAGGCGTGACATCATTTTCAAAATCATTAACACTATAGTATGCTTTTTCACAGAAACGTCCCTTAACAAATTTTTTTAAAATTGATTTACAGAAACATTTTGAACTTATTCTGGGGTCCTATTGTAATAGCGTATTGCATTACATCTAAAAGATTCGCTTACTTTACTGAGTCTAGTCACTGGTAAAACCAGTATGTGCTTATTGCGTATGTACCTATTATGAATGTCGTTTTTTTTGACAAAGCCGTTTATATTTTTTCAAGCATACGTAATATTCTCCTAAACTAAATAAAATAAAAAGGCAACGTAGAGGAAAATGATTGAAAATTAAAGTTGTATTTATTGCGGTACAAGCGGCTGTGAATCACGATAATTCTCTAAACGTGTCGTCTAATTGAGCGTAACAGTTGGCACATGTGCAGTTCCCCGAGCTGGTACAGCACTCGGCCAAGTCTTTAAACTTATTTTAAATGATCAATTTACTTGTCTTCACCAGCAATAACTTGTTAGGTTTACACTCAAGTACGTGTAGGTAATTATTTTTACTTGCGGAGAAGTTTTGCGAGCTGCTTTTAAAATTTATAAACACATATCTGTCAACTTTTGATAAAAGATAAAACAGATATTGTAAAATTCTAGTGGCCAACTGGTCTTGTATCAGGCGCTATATGTACCTATTTTTATCTTTTATAGTATAGCAGACAACGGAGCAAGTGGGTCTCCAATTTGGTAAGAGAACACTGCGGCCCATGGTCAACCGTTGCTCAGTCCGCGCATTGGTGGTTTATACGCCACTTAAACAGCATTTTTAAGGGCCTCCGACATCCTCACTGACTCATCGATACACAGTAAAGGTTTCCAAGTACAACTAATGTTTCATGCTAAGTATTCTGTGAGCCGGCCATATTTAAAATAGTTAAAATAAGCTCTAACCTCAAAAGTAATTTAATTTTTTTTAATTATTTAAATCGAATTCTTAACTGAAGCAAATTGTAATATAGTATATATATAGTATAGTACATATATAGTATAGTATATATATAGTATAGTATATATATAGTATAGTATAATTGTAGTGTAGTATGTATGTTGTGATCTTTTACAGAAAAAAAATTAAGAGTTTTTATTAGTCTCAAAAAGATTTTATTATTCTAAGCCTTTTATGTATTTAAATAGTTTGTTTAAATTTCGAGTTTGTTGTAGGCATGAAAAAATAAATGATAATCTTAAATATATTAAAAAAACTATTGTATTCCAAGCAACGGTGTAGAATATCATACTGGTGCAAAAGTGATTTTTGTAATTTTTAAGTGGCTAAGTTCTACTATGCAAAATAGAAATATTTTTTTAGTATTCATAACAGTTATATGCGTTGATTGACCGAACTTTTTATGGAATAACAGAGAAATACTGTTCGCAGTGTTTGTGCGTCCGGTCCAATTAGTTTTGTGGGTCATTGGTGTTGACATAACAGGGTTTTTGATTTTTCTTCAGTTTTTTGTTCGCACAGCGCGAGCTGCGAGTACAATCGAAAAGGCTTAATAAATACCAAAAGGAAACTACGGAAAAAGGTTTACAACCGAGCTCGTCGCTTTGTGAATAATTTAAGGTATTACTAATTTTTACAGAGATGTAAATAGAAATCACAAACATTTCATAGACTAAATCATTTATTATCCCAACAAAATAATAAAGAAATGCTATGTCATTTGTAAAATAAGCAATCTTACCAAAAAATAAAAAATCGATAAAAAATATATTAATAATATAATTATAATAATAATACTCAATACACAAATTATAAAATTATAAACAAGATTTAATATATAATTTAACGTACGTATTTATCATTTCAAGTTATATCGTTACAAGATGGCGCCGCCACACAAATGACATGACAATGCGTTGAGAGACATTGACTGAGCTAAGCGTCACCATGTTCCGAATAAAAAATACCAATTTCTAACAATGAAATTATAAAAAGATTCGCTATATATAGAATAAATTTGTTACAATAGACGTGGTAAAGGCAGAACTGCTCGACCAAATTTTTGTAGACTTCACGTTAACCGTCTACTAAATAGTCCAAACGGAGCCTAAATATTTGGTTTGTGAGCCCGTTCCTGCTACATATCAATTTATAACAATTTTTTTAACATATTTAATTTCCAGTCCAATTCATTTAAATGTATTTGACGATTATATTATATCATTCAGAATTCTCCCAGCTTCTACACTCTGTGGAAATTCATTTCCAAAGTAGGTAGCTGTAAATAAATTACGAATGCAACCCGTCCATACGTTTCGTGGCAATCTTGCTCGCTACGATAAATCTCATTACATGGAGAGATGAGGTAAATTAAAATATAGTCTGCGATGAGAGTTTTTAAGTACCAATGTGAGTGAATTTTCTGACCCACATAGCTACACCAGTCCCTGATTGCGAAATAAAACAGCGCGCATATAACATACTTTATTAACACTGAAATCGAAGACAGTTAAAACTTAACTATTTGAAATTAAAATATATCATATGATAAAAGAACACCACCGCCCATAAACATATGCGTCACAGTCCGCGCAATGTTGTGTTGCTGGCTTTTTAGGATGCATAAGCGCCTTTTTTATAGGCCTCCGATTTCCTCACTCTGCGGAACACATTACAAGTACCGATTTATGCTGAGTATTTTGTGAGCCCATTGTATCACTTCGACGAGCTGCCCCAATTAGTGCGTCAGCATACGTTTCAGCAGGGCTCGCTGAGTATCGCCATATAATATATATGTTTACAATCTTTTGTAAGTCATGTGTATTTTTACGACCAATACCCACTGAAGTGGCAACTCTGAGAACAATTAGAAATAATGCAAAATATTAATTACTAATAATTAGTTTTTGCATTAACTAATTCGTTCTTGACGTTAGTCATTTTAATAATAGTAAATTAAACTAGTTGATTTTATTTTTGGGTCCCAAATATCAGATGCACCAATTAGCACGCGTTCATGCATCGATACACAGACTCACAGAAAACCAAGGTGATGTCATGTTACTCCGCTAAAATGGCGTAGTAAGCCGGCAACACAATGAAAGCATTATCTATGGGTAACAGTGATCTCTTACCATGAGAAGACAAGTTTCGTTGTCTAATGGAGATACCATCATAGAAAATCAGTCTGCTTTGTTACCCGCTATATTACAAAAAAACCTCTCCTGCGAGTAATAATTTAAATATTCAAAACAAAGAAATCCCGTTCCGTGCAAATTCAAATTGAAACATAGACAAAAACAATAGTTTTTTTCCACACGGTGTCCTTCGGAAAGAGCATTTTTCTCCATCAACAAAGGGCAATTTCGTGGTTCGTGGAAATCGCGAAAACGATTTATGTATGCAACTGAAAACGTTTACCTGCTTTGAATTCGCAATGAAACTAAAACTAACAAAACACGTGTAGCTTACGTACGCCGTTACATTATTTGATCATTTCCCTTTTGATAACCGCACAAAGGGTTGTTATGATATTACAATGCATCGCCGACCAAATCTATTTACATGTACGGTTTTAATTAATTATTCTACTGCTTTTCATGGTGAAATTATCATTTTTGCGGGTGTCGATAAATGTATGAAATAATTAATGTTAAAACAGATATAATCGGTTTATGTGGTTGTTCTTTGTTTGAAGTGATTTTTATTCATTTATATCTCGTGAAAACTCAGACAGAAATTACGATGTTGTCGGCACTTAATCAAATGAAATCACATATTCATTAGGATTTCAAAATTACTTCATCATTGTCAAGATTTTTTTTGCAACGATTGAATAACGTCAAAAAATTACTTATAATTAGGTTGCCGCCGGTTACAAACCGCAACCCCTTAGTCTAATGGTTTCAAAAGTGTTCCATGAAGCGATATGTATCGTGTTCGAATCCCAGTCAGGAAAATAATAATTTGACTAATGATTTATTCGGTGTCTGTACGGGCTTAACAGTGGCAGGGATAGGCAGGAGCCCGTGGGCAAGGCATACAGAAGCATATGCTAACTCACTAATTGGGCCGGCTCGTCTGAAGTGATACCACGGGCTCACAGAATACTCAGTGTGTAGTTGTTTCGCGGAGTGAGTAGGATATCGCAGGCCCTTAAAAATGCCGCGTAAGCGACGTAAAAAACCGGCAACACAACCAATTCACGGACTGTGGCGCGGTTGTTCATGGGCGGCGGTGTTCTCTTAACACGTTGGAGACCCATCTGCTCCGTTGTCCGCTATAGAATAAAAAATCAATGCACCACACTGATTTTTTCAATAACTTTAAAGACAATTTATTGTTATCATTATTATAATTTTTTGGAGAGGCCATCACGATTTCACGTTTTAATATTCACTGCGATGGTGGTTTCTTTGAATGATTCTATAAGGAAACACGTAATTGATTGGGGCAATATTATTTCAGTCAACATCCCGTCATCCTCTGTCAGTGTAATATTGAATATTAGAGACAAAAGCGAAGGGTTGGTCGAAGTTCACATCTTGCATTCAATTTTGTTATCTAAATTGTTTCAAAGGACTCATTCTATTCAGTATAAATTGTTTCAGCTATGTCGAGGGCCGAGCTGTCAAACTGTCAAAAGTTTATTCATCACGCTTATGCTGGATGTACAATACTTTTCTTCTCTCGCGAATACTTGAACGGCGTTACACAACTTTTCCTCCAATTTTTAGAGAATTATTATCTTGTGTTTGTTTTAAATACCCTCAAATTAGTAACAGTTATGTAGACTCTTAGTCAGATAGCCTTGTAGCTAAATGGTTTTATAAGTCTACCATGAAGCGAGAGGTCATCATCATTTTTTCATCTACTTTCTTACTTAACTACTTTCATTAATTAGTCCGGCTCGTCCGAAGTAAAACCACTCACAGAATACTCGGCGTGGAACGGTTCTTTTACTGAGTTACGCTGAGTGAGTGAGGATATCTGAATTCCTTGAAATTACGCATAAGCTGCG
Source organism: Delias oraia (assembly GCA_018230265.1). Classification (NCBI taxonomy): domain Eukaryota; kingdom Metazoa; phylum Arthropoda; class Insecta; order Lepidoptera; family Pieridae; genus Delias; species Delias oraia. The sequence continues at coordinate 23,023 of DWCF01001598.1, read as the reverse complement.
TAATAAGCCGGCAATACAACCAATTCTCGGTCTGTGGTGTAGTTGTCCATGGGCGGCGATGTTCTCTTATCATATAAGAGACCCACCTGCTCCTTTATCCTGCTCCATTTCGGCTTTTATACCGCTAGGCATCGAAACACAGTAGAAGTACCACTTCAAATACAGCTAAAATTTCATGACGAGTATTCTGTGAGTCTGTGGTATCGCTTCGAACGATCCGGCCTATTTACTGCGTTAGCATATGCTTCAGCATAGCTCATCCACGGGTGAATTATAAAATGTAAATATTGATAATATTAGACTCTTTAAATTTCAAATGGATTTCTTTGTAAATGAAAAATGTTTTTCGGAATATCAATTGTTTTTACTTTTCCGATATGATACCGATGTCACGTTCGCCAATAAAAACAGTGGGGAATATTCAAAACGTTATGAGAGCCGGATTCAATGTGCTGTGAAACTGAAACGGCCTGTCCTAACATTTGTTAAATCTCTTTTTAAGGGGATATCATTGATTTTGTATGTAGATTTCATTCAAAGTTTATTATGTGGTATTTTTGGGGAAAATAAATCTAATTTTACACCATAGGGATAAGTTGACCTTTAAGACTTACAATTTTCCATTGAAATTTATATATTTTTTTTTACAATCTACTTTCAAATGCAATCATAGTATAAGATAAAATGTTATATGATATATAACACATATTGTCTTACGCATTGCATAGACTGACGCAGTAACGCCCGGCTGACCCGCTACCACGAGCGAGAATAGCAGCTAAAATTTTTATTGTATTTTGCTCAGAGAATGAGAATATCAGAGGCCAGTTAAAACATCGGTTAATCGGCTTAAAAACCAGCAACACAACCAAAGCTTTGTTGTTTATAGGCAACGGTGATGATACCTTTAAGAGAGACTTAAAAAATGCACTCATTTAGAAAATTTGACGCGTAATGATTTATTAGTGTATACCTACGCAATACGAATGTATAAAGGTATTTATTTTTTAAAATACCTCAGTAATTCTCTTACAAAATAATCTTTGCTTTATAACAGATGTGGGTCGAAATATTAATTAAATTATTTATGAGAAGGAATCTACAGATACAAGCCATTTAAGTCTTGTAAAGCATGATGTATGAGTTTAATAAACATGTTTACTGCGTAATACAGGTGTTGCGCTTCTATTTATTAAGATTTCTCTATTACCTATAATTTCTAGAATAGGATTCCTGTAATAAATATTCTTTTATATAAATTATAAGGACGGCAACGTACTCGCAGCTCTGCGGAGGACCGGCACCTGGCGCACAATGGAACAGGTGGCTCTTCCATATGGTAAAAGAACACCACCGTCCATGGACTACACCTCCACAGTCCGCGCATTGTTTCTGTTGCCGGCTTTTTTGCCCTTTAAGCGGCATAAATTAAAGGGCCTCGAATCCTCACTCACTCAGCGAAACACCGTTTCAAGTACAACTACCATATTTTCTCGTTCACGCTCAGGCGTATCCGATATAAATATAAATTAGATTATTTATGTATGAATATGGTCATGACGCGACCACATAGTCATAGAGCCTCGAAAGCCTGTCCGTCAGTATTGAATCGCTTGTTATATAAACAGGAGAGCTTTCTAGGAAAACCAGTCATGCTTGTACTTAAGACCTAACTAGATGTCAATATTGGTTCTGTTAAAGCAAACAAAACAGAAAAGGGATATAATGCTGCTCTGTTTTCTAAGGTATATTGAAGAGGAGTTCGCTTGTCGTTGAGCACACAAAGCGATGTCTTAAATTCTAATCCCGGTTAAACAAAAATATACATACAAAAATTATAATAATAATTTGCAATAAAGTGCATGTTAACTAACGTTCTAAGTCCGAATTAATTGTAAATGTTAATGTTTATAGTAAATTAATATTTTATATTTATATGTAATATGTTGTCTCTCACAGGTGTACCAGAGAGCATGTATTTTTTTTTAAGAAAACGGATGCAAACGAGCAGGAAGCTGATCTATATTCGGTCTTCCGCCCATGGACAAGTTGACTCATAATTAAAAATCATTATTAATTTTATTAAAAGAAAAATAAATTTATACATATTTTGAGAGAGCAAATTTAGTTACATCATAAGCTAAGCAAATATATATATGGTTGTATGTAAACAACAATGTTTTGGTTATAGCCTTGTAGGCTTTAGACACATACATCGTAAGTATATAAATTATTCTCACTAATGTATATTTTATAAATGTAATCTTTATATGTGTACTATAAAAAACAATCTTTTTAGTTTTACAAAACTAGTGGACCCAGCAGACGCCGTTCCAGCCGGTACGCTAATAAGTCCCGCGTATGTGTGACTTTTTATTATATTTCGGTCAATTATCACAATATTATTATAAATTGTAACATAGGTTACATATGTGTTAATCAAGGATGTCAGTTACTTACATACAGACAAAAATCAATAATTTTTTATTGTTTATTCAATTTTATAGTGTATCTATGTAAATAAATGTATTCATTATATAAAAACCAGTATGTTTAATCTTATACAATGTGTCAACTGATACATCCTTACAACACCTTACACATTTCTAACCCGTTGCGTACCACGAAACTCCCACGATCCCATTGTTTCTTTCGCCACAATTATCACGCGCCTCGTAATAGATGAATTACCGAATTTTTCGCTGCGATTCCACCTTAACCTCAAAGGTAGTGTGGGGTGTCGGAACGGCCGCTGTATCTCGCCGATTGGGCTCAGTCCGGCGTTCAATCGTGGCATTGCGCGGGCGCATTTCTCCCCAGGTCTCAGTGCAACTTTGACATTAACGGCGTACGAACTTTAACGTGAACTGTGCTGTGATATATGTGATAGTGTTGCTTGGTTCGGTGAGTCGACTTTCGTTTATAATTTTAACGGCAACTCTCTCTGGCAAGAAAGCGTGTGGTTTTTATGGAATTTCTCATTCCGGCGTCACCACGCGACATTTTTATACATGTTTTACTTTTTCTTTTACCTAAAATATCACACATAACAATTAGGTGAGTAATAATGAAAAATCACCTACAATATTTTTATTATTAATTTTACAGTTATACCTATAAAAATTGTAAAATTATTTTGACGCGTTAGAAAACATTCAAATACCCTTACCTACTCATGTAATAATATTCTTCCAATGCTTACAATATGCTTTTTAACTATTGACATTTTAAAACAATATTCTAAAAAATATTATATAACAATACAGTATTTTGATTAATAACCCACTTTTAACACAGACCACTACATAAGAATAACATAATTTGCAAACAATTGTTTTATAATACCGTAGGAGAAAAATACCGTTGGGATAACATATCCGTCGCCCATGGACACAGTCTCAGTTGGAACGTGAGTACTGTAAAGTACTGTCCTTAAAGTCACACACAGTCATAATCTATTAAATAGAACTTATGACATCTCATTAATTTAAAAATAATTAATTGTCTCATAAATTCATACAATTAGATTTATTACAATAAAGGAAGTAAACATATTTTATTAGTTCACATATTACATATGAAACATTAGATAATATTAGATTGAAATTTATTACTTGTTCAAATTAAATATATTACATCAAAAAATGGCGTAATAATTTTTTTCAGCGTTATTCTGCAATAATAAAATATTATTCAGACGTGTTATGTAAAAGTTAATAATTAGCAATTGTACATACTTTATTTATACGAACATATTATACAGTGGTTATTTCAGCCTTTGTGAAATATTATTCCAATTTTTTTTATTTTATAGCGTACAACGGAGCAGGTGGATTTCCTATATGGAAAGAGAACACCGCCGCCCATGAACAGCCAAGCCACAGTCGGCACATTGGTTGTGTTGCTGGCTTAAACGCCGCTTTAGCGGCACTTTTAAGGGCCTCCGATATCCTCACTCACTCTGTAAAATACAGTACGAGTACCGTTTCACGCTGTGTATTCTGTGAGTCCGTGGTATCACTTCGGACGAATCGGCCCAATTACTGCATCAGCATGGTTTTCCTAGGGGTGTAAATTTAAATTTATATTCTTAATTATGCGAGATTATTTTTAATTTAGTATCAGATTTTAAAAAATTGTGACGCTGTGATTTTAAACATATTTGCTAAGATGCATATTTTATTCTAAATGTTATAAGGTCTTGGAAAATACACAAAATTATTACTGACAACAATAATCTTTGTTAAAATTTATTTTAAATATCATTTAAATAATTCTTAATATATTAATTACATATAAGAGAATACTGACTCAAAAATTAAAGTCTACGAATACCATCAGAGCTGTGAAAGGTAATGAAACACAGCCGTGTTTTTTTGCAATGTTTTTTTTTTGAAAATTCAAGAGACATAGTAGCAGAAGGCTTACTCAAAATAAGCGGTTCTACACCCTAGCACCCTTGCTCCGCTGCGAGTGCTCTGCCGGCCTTTTAGGAATAGTTAAGCTCTTTATTTGACCAAAGTCGTATTGGTTTGGAATTATCTCTGAAGGCAGCTGATTCCATTGAGTGATGGTACGGAGGATAAAATGCCTTAAAAACGCTAAATTGTGGAACTATAAACCTAGGTAATACGGATGAAACTTTGTTTTCAATCACCACGTTGATGATGAAATGCTGCAGCTATTGATCCAATCAGGTGATAACATTAACATTTTTAGAATCTGCAGTAATTAACGTCCAAATGTACTGGACAATATCAGAGTTAAAAGATATTATCTAGAAGAGTTAAAATCTACATTGTAGAACCCCTTAGTAGACCCTTTTTATCTTAATATAATGATAGTTAAAATAATTACCAAAGTACCTCTTACTGTTGTTAATCTAAGAGTTAATTCCAATTTTGGAAATCGGTCAGTTTTAACATACATATTCTAGATTACAGTTAAAACAAAGCAAAATCGGTTTAAAGTTTAACCTCTTGTAATGTGGAAACTTAACGGATTAGCATGCAATTGGCGTTCAATATTTTTTTCTTATTTTCGCAACGCTACGGTTCACAGTACATTGCGATAGAGTGACGATTGTTGCAGAGCGGACTTTTTGACCTAGAGAATTATTCAATACCTCATAACTAGGCCTAGTTAGACTCGAAACTGTTAACGGTTTTCACACTGTTGCAAATACTCAAATAAATCAATTAACCATTGTACCTCTAGATTATTGATTTCTTATTATATAACGGACAATGGAACAGATGGGTAATCTGATGGTTACGCCCTTGGACAACAGTGCCATAATCTCCCGTGGGAGAACCATGCTGAGGTATATGCTGACGCACTAATTGCACCAGCTCGTCAGAAATCATACCATGCACTCACAGAATACTCAGCGTGAAACGATATTTGTACTGTGTTTCACAGAGTGAGTGAGAATATTGCGAGCCCTTAATTTCGCTAAAGTAGCATAAAAAGGTGGCAACACAACCAATGTGCGGACTGTGGCACGGTTGTTCATGGGCAGCGGTGTTCTTTTACCATATAGGAGACTCACCTCACCGTTCCTCTCTCACTCTTTTATCCGCTACAGCATGAAAAAAAATCTGCGCATTGGTTGTGTTGTCAACTTTTTAAAATTTCATAACAGTAATTGTAATAACTATAATTTTAATTGCGTGATGATACATCATTTAAAGTGGATTTTATTACTTGGTTAGAATATCAGAGAGTTCGATTTATATATATATGTATGTTAGCAAAACAAAACAGGAGAGGTACTCAATAGTAATTCATTTTTCGAAGATAAACAAAAAGACCTCATGAAACTACAAATGATCTCATGAAACATACTAAAAAACGTACGATACTTTAGATTACACATACTTTTGTACTTTTGGCCCTATTTTAATAAACTTTTCTTGAAATGAGTTACTATGTGTCGTTGAATAAGCTGTGCGCATATGTTATTATCAAATACATATATATAAAATAAAAAAGTGTTTATTTCATATAGTATTACAGGACTTCTACAAACTAATTTATACATACAGTATGGCGCTATATAGAATTGTTACTTTTCTTGTGATGCTCCCTCTCCCCAATAATCAAAACTGCCTATAGTACTGGAAATTAAAACAGTTGACGTAAGCCTAATGTGGGGCTATCAGAAAATCTCCATTTTTAATACAAAATACGTACAAAACAAAACAAGAATGTAAATCAAAAGACAAATTAATTACAATAACACTTATGGTTGGTAATAGGAAGAATGCTAATGAGAAGTTTGTGAATGTTTTTCTGAGCATAGTTTCTGAAATCGAGGCTAAAATCGCGACGACCAGGGCATCCTGACGAACAATATGGAAAGTCTGTAGAAGTATTTATTGATCCATCAACATTTTCGTTCGAATATTTTGCGTTTTAATTTAAGTATTAAAACAACCTAACTTCAGTTAGTTAGGATATATTATGTGAAGAAATTATATAATTTACTACATAAAAAATATTCACGAATCTACATATCCTCGATTGGCTTGCCTATCGTTTTCTATTACATAATAACACAGAGTATTAAATTTCTCTCAACAAGCCGATATTAGATACAATAAAAGCATTACCATTTTAAAAATGCGAATACTCAATGAACAGTTACCTGTAATTACTAGTTTTCTCTCAGACATTCTCGCTAGTTGTGTGTGATCAGGGTGACCCACTAAACCACTCTCACTGTCACAGAGAAGCGAAAACATTTCTTTTATAAAACATCTATTATGAATATTTCAAACACTTGATTTCACATATTTGAGAGGTTTATACTCCTTTACCAAATGTATTAATTGTAAAATAATAGTTTGTTAGTAAAATTTTAAAATGTTTTATGGTATAGTGGGCTAAAGGGCGGGTGGATATCTTTGTAGTAAGAGATCGCTGCCACGTACAGACAACCGCACCACATTCCGCGCTTTGGTTGTGTAGTGCGGCTTTTTACGCCGCTTAACTGGTTTAGTATCAAGGGCCTCCGATATCTTCCACTCAGTGAAACACAGTACAGGTACTATTTTATGCTGGTATTCTGTGAGCCCGTCGTATCATTTACACAAGCCAGCCCAAATAGTGATGCTGCACTCTAATACCACTACTCTCGACTAAACAAATTTGTCAGCTGTTATAAAAAAGTACGGGTCTGCTGTACATATAGTCAGAGAACAGCTTTTCTATAAATTGGATATCACTTTCACTAACACAAATAGCGGCGATAATCAATAAAAATTAGTCAAAGATATTAAAAATAGCTCAATGCCGGTTTTATTTCATCCGATTTGTATGATAAATCAAGATGTAGAGACAAGTAGAGCGTGGCGAATAAGTAATCGATTCATAATGAGATTGACTTATGCTAAAAGTTTCGTAAACAACTATTTTGTGAAATAATTCATAGAATGTCGTATTTTATTAATGTAACAACAGTTTTGGCACGCGATGTTGTTCAGAAATTTCACATTTATGGAACAAATATCTTTATTCATATTGATTCCAATACACGAACATATGAACGTAACATAGTTCAAGATGTATTATATTTATTAGAGGACTCGGCAGACATCGTCCCGGTACGCTACCTACATGGTCCAATTAGCTCTCAGCAATACTTCTTCATCATTCCCGAAAAACATTACCCTCTATTTGTAATAAGCATTTATTCAAACATGCAATTTTGCAAGTCAATTTACAATAGTAAAGCTACCATTGGTTCGGTAGATATACCTCTACCAGAAGAACCAACAACAAATTCATAGCGTATCATTTTTTTATCGTCGCCATATTTACTATTACAAAATATTTTACTTAATTAAAAGTACGCAATGTGTTTTTCGTGTATAAAACAGTAAATTAACTGCGAACACGCACAAGACAGAAAGTAAAGTTAAAATGCGCAATGACCTTGGGTTAAAAATTGAGATATATTAAGTGAATTGTTTAGTATAATAGATAATGGTTGTGAATGCATAATATATTTTTTATTGCCTTCAGTTAGCCTTTACGGTTTATAATTTTGTGAATATTCAATTGTTGCAATTAACAAATTTTGCAAAACCGGTCGTGATAAAAGATTCATAATCCGAATGGTCTTATAAAACGATAATTATTTTATCTTTGAATGAACAAACTATTACATTTTTTAACTTAATTTTTCTCTTATTCTTGGATTGCCTCTTGTTTTTTAGTGATGTATGCGACAAGTTTAGTGTTACCTTTATTTTTTATATTTAAACGGTGGCACACGAGTAGGAGGCTCATCTAGGGCAAGAGCTTCTTCCTATTGATACCTCTAGCCCTTGCAGAGCCGCGGATGCGTTGCCGGCCTTTAAGGAAAATGAACGCTCTTTTCTTGAAGGTCCCCAAGTCGTAGTACTTTGGAAATACCCCTGCTGATAGCTAATTCCACAGAGAGGTGGTGCGCGACACACAATTCTTTAAAAACGCTCAGTTGTGGAACGACAAACATGGAGGTGAAAGCGATGAAATTTTGTATTACGCCTTGAAGCTCCATGGTCAGGTTCAGCAGCAGGTATCAGTTCTAACAGCTCCTCCAAACATTCTTCGTGATAAATGCGATAGAAGATGCTGAGCAAAGCAACTTCTTATATACAAATGTAATTATTTTGTACGTGCGTTAACAAAATTTTATACGTGTTTTGATGTTACATGTGTGTCTATATAAAAGTAAGTCGTGTTAGTTACACTATTTATAACAAATTCTATTTAAATGAATTTAAAACACCGTTAAGGGGCATTTGTATGATAGAGCTTATTATAGTGTTAATGATTTTGTAAATTATGTCACGCCTTGGGAATAAGGTGTTCATACAAGGCGATGCCTGAAAATTTTAAAAAAATAGCTGTAGCTAGAATTCAGAGCAAATTTATCGTTATATTTTTAGAATATCACGAACACAAAAAAATTCACACACTGAGTTTACTTCACCGACTTTTCTCATAGGGCTTAGCTTGGAACCGGTGCTAGACTCATTTTGACATCAACAAGCTGCATTTTTGTATTTATATTGAATAAAAATATTTCATTTCAAGCACGGCTTGAAAGATTTTAGTGAAATCTAGTAGATAGATAGCTGAAAACATGATTTATTTAGCTTGCATTTTTTTTCTGACCACAAAAATTAGGTTTAAGTGTATCACTTTCTTTAGCGGCTTCATAATTTTGCCCGATATGTTGTGTGTACCGGGTAGGACGTATTAAAAGTAAATAATATATTTATTAACCGTTTTCAAGTATTGTATAAAATTACGTTAATCCTAATATTAATAACTGAGAGATTAATATCTAAGTGGTTTAATAGGTCTACCATGAAGTGAGAGGTACCGGGTTCGAATCCCGGTCCGGACAATTATAAATTATAATTTATTCTGTCTCTGGAAGGGTTTGACCGTTGCCGGGCGAGTGACTTAGTATTGTCACATCCGTGGGAGAGCCCTGCTGTGTTTCGCTGAGTGAATGAGGATGTCAGAGGCACTTAAACACCCAATGCGCGGACTGTAGGGCAGTTGTCCATGGGCGGCGTTGTTCTCTTACCATATTAGAGTCCCACCTGCTCCGGTGTCCGCTATACTATAAAAAAAACTGTTGACGAAGATTAGTATTTGTTAAACTCTCTATCTATCACCAATAACATACATAAAATACAACTTTATACACAAACATGATGTTAAAGTATTCGTTCATTTTCGCAATGCAAGGATAATTAATTAAATTACTAATAACAATATTAATATTGTTCCTAAAAATAACTAAATTATAAACGCAAATGGACTCATTATTTTAATCAAACAGAATATTTCAGTTGGAAATTAGACCACAGTATGGAACAGCAAAAGTTAATTGACATTTTGCATAATTAACATTCAATATTTTATTTATTTCAGACAAAATTACGTGATAATTGTGTAATTAGTAAATTTTTGAAATTCTTTGTTACATAAATATTATATATTTTCATAATTATTATTATTTTCGGGTCAATAAAATCTGAATAACAATACAGATATTAAGTTCGCTTTTAACTCCTTCCCACATTATTTTTTTTTGTTTTATAGCGGACAACGGACAAGGTGTGTCTCTTATATGGTAAGAAAACACCGTCGTCCATGGTCAACCACGCCACAGTCCGCGCTTTTGTTATGTTGCCGGCTTTTTACGCCCCTTGAGTGGTATAATTTCAAGAGCCTCCAATATCGCCATTCACTCAGTAAAACAATACAAGTACCGTTTCACGCTGAGTATTTTGTGAAACCGTGGTATTACTTTGGATGAGCCGGCCCAAATGTGTCAGCACCTGCTTCAGCATACCTATCCCATGTAAAAATTGATCCGGTGAATATATACTTAAGCTTTACACTTTGTCAAATGCAGGATCATATTTTTGACGCCCCACGGAGCTACGTCTGGTAGTGTATACCTAATCATTAATGAACTTATTACTGATTATGGTTCTCATAGGAATTAGTTGTCAGCAGAAGCGTGATAATACGGTTTCGTTAAATTATCATATAAAAATGTCAATTATCATTCTAAATTTTACAAAGGTTATACATATATTCAAACAGAATGACAATTGACAAAAATGATACCAAAAAGTTTTTGTAAAATGTTTAAAATACCTTTATACCCCCGCTTATTTGAATAAAGTTTCGTTAATTTTTAAATAAACAACTATAAATCTTACTTAGCTTCCTTTTAAACACCTTAAAATATATCTTGAGTTTTATTTCAAACACTGTACTTGATTTATAGAGGGTCTAAACATGTAAATCAATTTCTCGAACCTTTTAAATAACATAATCAATAAGGTACTTTAAAAAAGATCTCGGACGTTCAATTTCAACCCACATAAGGATCATGTTTTAATATTTTATCACCCTGATAATATTCAATTTGAGAATTTCGTGTGTCATCCATATTTATGCCGTTTCAATCTAATAAGCATCTATGTTAAGACGCTATTAAAATGTTCTTTCATTTAACATCAAACAATTGTTTGTTTTTATAACCTATTTTTAAAATAGCTACTTACAAAAATTAAAACTGCGAAAAGTTTATCATTTTGAATTTCTTAGGCATTATACTCAAGTGCCTGCTTGCTATTTCTTTTAAATATGCCATAATGCATAATAAAACGTATTATATACTAATATTTGAAGATTTTTGTTTGTATTTCGCTTTGAACAAGTGCGTTTCTTACAAAAGCACAAAATAAGAAACCTTTAAAATCCAGAAGCCGTCTGTCACCATTTCTTTACTAATACCAAAGCTTTGTAAGCACACACCTGTTCTTCGTTGGATAGAAAGCTAGTTTATTATAGAAAATGTAGTCACAAGTTTGAGCCGAATTTAGCGATCCACTGGCAACGGATTGTGAAAGTGGGCTTAAGTTATTCCGCACACGTGATGTGACCATAATCTATAGATGGCAGGTAGTCATAGCGGTACTCTGACGTAATAGACCATTGTGTCATTAATGACTTGACGTATTGGCAGAACGAGACATTAACTTACATAAAACCTGCGTAGTGTGAATTTATGACAAATCTTACGCTTACCTGAATTGTTTTGAGAGTCCCGTAGTTCAGTGGTTTAATAAGCCCACAACGTAGTGAGAGATATGGCATTCGCATCCCGGTCCAAACAAAAACAAAATTAAAATTTAATTTATTATTTATTCGGTCTTTGTAAGAGCTTTACAGTGACCGGTGTCTTTGAACTCACACATGGCGCGGTTGTCCATGGGCGACGGTGTTCTCTTAACATATAGGAGACTTATCTGCTCAGTTGTCCGCTATATCATTAAAAAGAAAAAAAAATTTGCCACTGGTTTCTCACTTCTAAGTTGAGTGTTTAATCCTTGGCTACAAAGCCGGATACAATCCTTGGCTTTATACCTACATATCTAAATCGGTTCTTTACATACGATTATATCAATTATGCTCTTATGATAAACGATATATGTAATGCAACATCGTTAGATCACACATCTAATTACGGATATAATATTATCATAATATGACTGTAATATTGAATGAACCTGATATCCTTACTCACTCAGTGAAAGAGTATTCTGTGAGCGTGTGTTATCACATCGGACGATCCGGCTCGATTTGTGTATCAGCATACATTTCAGTGGTTGGGGGACAGTGTTACTCGCCTGACCACTGTCAAATTATAAATTAAATTATAATTGTTCAGACCGGTATTCGAACCCGTCTCTCGCTTCATGATAGGCTTATAAAACAGTTTAGCTGTTTACTCTGTAAAGCAGTATAAATGCTGTAAATAAACTGTTTTCAGATACAACAATTGTAAGTATAGTTAGTATGTTCTACAAAAAAATATTTTTAATTAAAAATTACTAATTATTGATTGAATTCATCGAGGCAGGTTACAAAGTTTCATCTGTACCACTTCGATGTTTATCGTTACAAAATTGTGTATAAGGTTAGAAGGCACTTTGTGCTACTCTATGATATCAGCCACTTGCAGAGGTATTTCCAAACCAATACGACTTAGAGGCCTTAAAAGACATACCTATCCCTTAAAGTCCGGCAACGTTACCAGCAGCAGCTGGAACTGGCCATGGGCAGTGGACCACCTAGATGAGTTTCCTGATTTTTATTTAAAAAAACTGGTAAATACAAATTGCAATTAAACATTTGTAAACTACAGCGGAATGAATTCTCAAATGTGATTTATTTTAACGAGAGTCTTAAAGGATATCAGTTTTCATGTTCTGCGTTGGAGCAGTGCTTTGGAAGTTAAAAAAGATATCGTTAAATCGCTTTTGAGAATGCATTTGCCACGTTTCTGAACCATAGTGTCATTGTACCTGCGTTCAGTGATCCCAGTTCCCCGTTCTGAATACCAACAATACAATACTGAGTGCTTTAAACTTGTAAGTCTTGCTTTCTTGTATTGATCAGTGTGCTTTTGCTTATATCGTCTGAGTTCTATACCAATACAAATACTAAATAGTCTTTATTTAACTGAACTCATTGTAAGCACATAATTCTTCAAAAAATACAAAAGTAATTACTTTACATGTTACAATCATCCTCCTTGCTCGGAATGTATATTTTACCGAGAAGAATCGACAACAAACTCCGTATATTTGGACTAAAATAGATATGATATATTTAAGTCATTTATTGTATCAAGCTTATTGAGCCTTAGCTGCTAAACCTCTTAGGTAAATGTTTGTTTGATTGGACGTGCTTATCTTTGGAACGGCCGGTTTCTATTCAATAAATATTTACGTATTAGTCTATTTATTGTTTAAAGCAAAATTCATACATTTCTGGGACCAATTGCAAATCGAAAAACCAGAATTTATGTATTTAAATCTTGTATGAAGAAAAAGCTCGTGTTATAAAGAAATCCTAAAAGAGCCGTTTGTGATTTAAGATTTCACTTCGATTAATAAATAAAATATTGTATATACAGCCTTAAAAATAAAAAAAAACTAAGCTGCTCTTATCAGATCTTTCAGAGTCCGTGAAGTTTGTGACTAAGATATTAGGGATCTCATAAAAGGCTTGGTTCAATTTGAAGTAGCGATAAATGACTTTGATATATCAAGAAAGGCTTTTTAACATACTATATTGAGAGCCTCTTAGCTAAGTGGTCTTATAAGCCTCCGACGAAGCGAGAGGTATCAGATTCAATCACTGGTTCGAATAAAAAATTAAAAATTAAAAAAATTAACAAAAAAAAATTAAAAATTTCTTCAGAAAGGTTTGACAGTTGCCGGGTGAATGTCTTAGCACTGTTTTATCCGCGGAAGAGCCATGCTGACACGCTATTCGGCCGGCTTATCCGAAACGATACTAGGGGCTCATAAATACCAGCGTGAAACAGTAGAGTGAGTGAGGATGTCGATGCGCGATTTTTTGTGCGGTTGTCCATGGGCAGCGGTGATCTCTTACCTTAGAGGACACTCAGATTGTCCGCCATACCATAAAAAGTAAGAAATAAATGCGTAAAACATGACAATTTTAGTATTACAATAAACAGAGTAAATGCTTCTATTAAGATAAGAAATACTGTGTAAACGTGCAGGATTTTAAGAAAAGGATAAAATTGCGCATTTTTTTATGCAAAAACCTATCAAATTAATAGACTCATCACGATTTCACATATTAAAGCATTAATTAAAACCTGCTTGTTTCAAATGAATACACTATTGTTAATCAACTTTTTATATTTCGAATATTAAATAAATGAAAAACGACAAAGTCAGAATTCAATAAAATTTAACTCGTTTTAATATGAACTCATAGGTTATTCTTTCAATTAGTAAAAAAATAATAATATTTGGGAGCTTCGTAGCTGATAAGTTTACCGGACAAGTATAAATTAATTTATAATTATTCGGGTTCTGGAAGGGCTTGACAGTGGCCGGGCGAGTGTCTTAATACTGTCGCATCCATGGGAGAGTCATTCTGAAGCATATTCTAACGCACTAATTGGGCGGACTCGTCCGAAGTAATACCACGGGCTCACAGAATACTCAGAGTGAAATGGTAGTTGTCGCTGAGTAAGTGATAATATCGGAGGCCCTTAAAATACTTAAGCAGCGTATAAAGCCGTCAACACAACCATTTCGCGGACTGCGGTGCGGTTGTCCAGAGGCAGCGGTCTTCCCTGTTGTCCGCTATACCATAGAAGAAAATAACATGATATATTTTTATAAATGACGGCAGAAAATTATTGAATGTCTCATGGTCTGAGATCTATAGACCCTCTCCAAGGTATACCCTAACAGGGGTTCTAATACCTGGAGAACCTTGGATCTATTAGTAGTTGAAAAAAGTACTATGTTTTTGATGATGTCAACAAAGTAAGCATTATTAACTTAGTTTACATTCGTTTTGGTAGTTTTTTTGCGCCGTCGCAACAGTGCGTCATGTCTAATTATATATTTTCCTTAACTATTCGAGGTTTTCTATGTGCATTTGTAGAGTTTAAGGCCAAACAGTTGGCTTGGGCTAATTGAAAATAATATAATTCAGTGAAACGTGAATAATTGTGATATGGTCAACATTCTCTATAAACCAAAAGTGGAATTTCAATTATTTTTAACCGCACTTCAAATCAAAAGGATTATAATACTCGGGTGAAGGAATTTACTCAAAATGATTAATACAAATTTTTTTAATGTCTAATAAATTTTTTCTTGGATTACTAGGTTATTTTTTATGTTATTTGTATTATGGAACATCGGCACATTTTCACCTGCTGAGAGAGCCATGCTGGTCCGAGCAACGTTACGTGGCGAAGGCTATAGTTTGTAGGATAAGAAACAGGCTGTGAACTCGGTCAAGACGTCGGATGTTCCTTTATTGCTCTTGACATTAAATGCCTCGGTACCGATATAAGGAAGGTAAGGAGATCAAGTCGTTTGCGACTATCATTTCATAAATTCTATCACATAGATTTAAATAATTAAACTAAATATATCGTTCGGTATGATAGTGGACATGATATATCTTCTCCTTTATGTTTTTTTTATAGTGTAGAACATTGGCCCAGCGATAAAAACCGGCAACACAACCAATGCGCGAACTGTGGTGCGATTCTTCATGGGCGGCGGCGTTCTCTTATCATATATGACTTCCACCTGCTCAGTGGTCCGCTATATCTTAAAAAAACCTACAAATATACATGGAGTAACTCTAAACAAAATAATATAGACCATAAAAACCATTTTGTGCCTATTCGTTTTAGATGTGTACGATAAACAAGTTTTTCTAGTTCCATTACAAATATTATGTTAACGTAAAAAGACATTTCGCCAAAAGTCCAAACGAGATAACAAGAACGGTCATTATTCATACCGCTCTTCCCATTCCCTTGTCTTTCTGTTCTCATATTTCTTAACACTTCACTTTTGTTTATTACAACCATGTTTGTTACACTTATCAAACCTTTTTCGCGGCAAACTTATTGCTGGAATAAAAAAGTTATTCGTGATCGCGAATATAATATCTCAAACACCTGCTTGGGAATTCGCGGACGCCTTTGGAGTCCTTATCAACAGGTTTCGCACCCAACCGTTAACCGACTACAAAATAGAAGATATTTTTATGTTACTGTATTTATATCAAAATACGATCCAAATAGGAAATTATGAAGATGGTCACATTGAATATTTAGTATTGATATTGGAACTAATATTAAATTTATTGTGTTTCTTTTATGATTTATTGTGGGAAAACTATCCGAAAAAATGCTGACGCACTAATTAATCACGCTTGATACCACAATCTCACGGAATACCAACGTAAATTAACAGTTGTGTTGTGTATTGACGATGGAATGAGAATAACGGCGACCCACGCTTATATCATAGCAGTGACATAAAAAGCAGGCAACACAATCAAAGTGTGGATGTGCTGCCTGCCCCATAGTCTCCATATTCCAAACGTTTTCCATTATACGCCAATGGTGTGGTAATTTTAGTTTGAAGATTTTAAGAGCCTCGTAGCTAAGCTAGGGTTTGAATCCCGGTGCGAATAAAAAAATAAGAAATTTATACTTCATCAGCCTGCAAGATCTTGACAGTAGCCGGGCGAGTTTCTTAATACTGTCACACCCGTGGAAGAGCCATCCTGAACCATAAGCGTGTATGCATGCATATGCGCACTTATTAGGCCCGCTCGTCCGAACTGATCTACCTTCCGTCTATCTGACCTGGCTCACAGAATGCTCAGCATAAAACCTATTCTAAGCTTAATGCATTACGTAAGTTTTACATGTATTTTAGTATATTATATAAAACATAAGTATGTAATGTGAACAAATGTACGGGTAAACACATAAATTACCGTTTTCCAGTAATTCACCATAGAACAGGTTTGAGCAGAAGGATTTGCAGCAGAATCTGTGTCAAGTACAAGGAGATGTGTTACTCAGTGTGTTTGTTTACCGATGCCAAGAATCTATCGTATAAGTTTTATTACTTAATAAACATTAGACGATAATGTTTAGTATCTTCATGGCGATGTTATGTATCAAGTTCAAATTAACTTTAGGCATTATTACGAATGGTTTTTATGTGAGTAAAGAAAAGTGTAGTTTTTGAAGCTTTACAGGAAATATCCATTTGGCTGAGTGAGTGAAGATATCGCAGTCTCCTGCAATTAAGCTGCTTAAGGTATGTAAAAAGCCGGCAACACATCCAATGCGGTGGTGCGATGTGATTATCCACGGGCGGCGGTGTTCTCTTACCATATAAGAGACCCACCTGTACCGTTGCACGCTATTCCGTAAAAAAATATACATATTTCTCTATGTAATAATCTTACTCCTACTTCGAGGAGTATGCGAAGAATTAGTTAAACGGTTCATCTGTTGTCTGGATTTGCGCTTGACAACATACATTCACTTTTGTATTGCAGATCAATGCTTTCCAACCTATCGCCAGCGGTCCGCCAGTATATGTATGGGGGATCCCCATAGCGGTGTCATCTCTAGACCATAAATTAATGCTAATAATAACTAAAAGCTTAAGGAGTCCGTGAAAAAGTCCTTGAATCCCTCAAGACCCGTGGCTAAAATGGGTGGGGAATCTTTGTTTTACATTAATCTATCTAGACAAACTTATTACATTTGAAATGTCCTTGTTAAAATATCTATTCAAAGAAGTCGCTCAATCTAATTATCGTGATGGCAATATCAAAACAGATTTGTATTCATTGAGAGTGGCCAAAATGCCAAAAGTTTCGATTGGATTTTAAATAATTCTTTTATCGCCGATCGTAGTATGCATACTAAACACAATCTAATGGAAGTTTCAAAACTTATCGCGCTTAAATTTAGACCAGTCAAAATACACATAAAAATTATTAAAGCAAAATTCACATAACTGAAAATTGGTGGAGAGACTATTATGTAAAATATGAATTTTTAATATTTAAAACGCGATATCTCACGAATGGTCCGTCGTACGAAAAAAGTGTTAGATCATTTTATAGAGAATTTTATGATGTATATCTGTTTCCGAGAACTCATCGTTTTTGAGAAAGAATAAAAACCTAAATTTCGCATATTTGTCCTTAGAAGCGAAGGGAACTTTTGACATTTGATTTACAATGGTGTTTTTAACATCTCTACTAATTTTCAGCTCTATGCGAATTTTGATTAGGTGGAGACCCAGTGGGAAAGCCATGCTGGAGCATATGCTAAATACTAACGCACAAATTGGGCCGGCTCGTCCGAAGTGACACAACGGGCTCTTGTTTTGTATTTCGCAGAGTGAATGAGGCTATCGGAGTCCCTTAAAAATACCACTTAAGCGGTGTAACAAGTTAGCAACACTTCCAATGCATTGACTGTGCCATGTGTGTCTATGGGAAACGATGATCTCTTACCATATAGGAAACTCACCTTCTCCGTTGTCAGCTATACCATAAAAAAAGTAATTGTTTAACTTCTCTAATCAAGTCTTTGTTATATCGGACGGGATTAGATACAAAATAATCCACTCCCAAGAACCCAATACACCAAGTTTCCGATTTAATCGCAGAGTTTGCTCTGTTGTTGTGCCATTTCACCTAGATAAGTTTATAGTTCGCATGCACTTTTTACACCGCGAAGATCAAAGCGAACTTTAAACAATAAAAATTGTAATTTTGTTCTTTAATATTGCGAAAATTGCACAGTTTTTATTACGAAGCGTTTAGTTTTATAGCGACGTTGGAGAATTTATTTCCTCGAATAAGTTTAATAGTTGAATTTAAAACAAGATTTTATTATTCTAAGATAGTTCAAAAAATAAGACACTTTAAAAATATATTTAAATCTGATTATAGTCTATGTATAACGAAGTGTTTGTTCTTTAAAAACATGAATTAATATTTATTAAACATCACACATACACACTGAAAAAAATGTGTAAGGTTGTTCATTTGTATATATATTCAATAAACAGTTTACATATTTTTTATATAACTCTATTTAAAAAGGTCTCTTTATTAAAAACTCAAAAGCACCCCCGGCTTCACCTGTGCCGTGAGTGTATTGTTGGCCTTTTAACGATAGGTATGCTTAAAAGGTAAGAAAGGTCCCCAAAAAATATTGGTTGGGAAATATCTCTGCATACAGCTGATTCCACAGAATGGTGGTGCGCGGCAAGACGCCTTAACAAATACTACGTTGCGGAACGTTTTGACGATCGAGGTGATACAGATGAAATATCGTATTCTGCGTCCATGTTCGACTCATTATTTAATTTTAAGATATCCAAACTTTACTTTTCATTAATAGAAAGGTGTAAAAAATTCTCACGGTAAAGTTCCGGCTTACGTCAGTGATTAATATTTAAGATACGGAAGGCACAATAAATTGCTAATTTTATCTGTAACATCAACATATCGAATAAATATTACATCTAAGAATTTCATCTAATGCCAAAAGTCTTCACCGTAAATTTTATAATTTTTTATCGTTACATTTTTAGTTCTTAGTATTTTTCAGTATCGATACTGGTTTAATAATGTTTGTGAGTTAATTACTTCATTATTATGTGTTGTAATGACTTGGATTTCTAGTATTATTCATTTTGAACAATTTTTTAATTTTTCAGTTTTTCATAACATATTACATATATATATATGTATATTTATATGTAATAATATATATATATATATATTTATTTATTCTATAGCGGCCAACGGAGAAGATAGTCTCTTATATGGTAAAGAACATCGCCGCCCTTGAACAACCGCCTCACAGTTCGCGCTTTGGTTGTGTGGCCAGATTTTTACGCCTCGTGGCTATCAAAAGTACTGTGAAGGGAGAGGTATCGGGTCGAATCCCAGTCCGGACAATTATTAATTAGTTTTATAATTTATTCGGTCTCTGGAAGGGCTTGACAGTGGCCGGGCGAGTGTCTTAATACTGTCGCCGCTGTACCCATGTGAAAGCCACGCTGAAGCATATGTTCATGCACTAATTGAACCGGCTCGTCCGAAGTGACACCACGGGCTCAAAGAATAGTCAGCGTAAAACGGTATTTGTTCTGTGTTTCGGAGAGTAAGTGAAAATAACGGAGACCTTTAAAACTGGCGTAAAAAGCCGGCAATACAACCAATGCGCGGACTGTGACGCGGTTGTTCATGGGCGGTGGTTCTCTTACCATATAGGAGACCCACCTTGTCCGTTGTCCGCTATAGAGTGACCTATTTCGTTAGCAAACATAATCCACAGTTTTATAATAGTCGTTCAATTGAATCCCTTTTAGTTTGTGAATCTAACCGTTGCCCGCAATACTAGTACTTGGCTATGAATATGCAAAAATCAATTATTGAACTGGTTCCAAAGTAGTCCAACATCCTGAGCATTCTCTTTCTAAAGTATGTTTGTGGGTTGGTTAGACATAGAAATACGCTTTAGTTTTGAAAATGATATATAAGACGCCTATTGTATAAAACTATGTATCTACTGTCTAACCGTAAAGTGCGTAATAAAGTAGACTTTGTATATTAAATAGTAAGATATATAAAGTTTGGAACTTTAAAAAATAGCGTACCCATCGCTTGAAGGCTGACAAGGTATCCGTTACTACGCACGTAAGCCTCCTGCTTGAAACCTTTCGTTTTTTATAAAAATCAAAAGTTACCTAGTCTTTGGAATGCCTACCAGGTGTGTTTATCCCCAAAAAAATTTTTTTATCATATAGCGATCATCGAACAGGTGAGTTCTCTTATATGGTAAGAGAACACCGCCGCCCATGGACAATCGCGCGATAGTCCTCGCAGTGGTTGTGTTGCCGGCTTTTTACGCCACTTCAATGGCATTTTTAAGGGCCTCTGATAGCCTTACTGAATCAGCGACACACAGTAGAAGCACTGTTTCATTACAACTATAATTTGACGCTGAGTAGTCCGTAAGCCCGTGGTATTACTTCGGACGAGCCGGCCCAATTAATGCGTTAGCAGTTGCTTCATCATGGCTCTGCTACGGCTCAAATCACGGGTGAAAATACTCCGCTTGAAACGGTACTTGTAGTGACTACTTTGTTTTGCTGAATGACTGACGATATTTTAGAAATTATTTCGCACCAGCGGCGCGGCAACATAACCAAAGGTGCGGCGCGGTTGGTGATGGGCGGCAGTGTTATCTTACCATACCTATCTATAAAAGACCCACCAGCTCCGTTGTCGGTTATACCATAAAAACTATTTACTTTAGCTGTTCATCTCACAACCATCAGGTTAATAAGTTCTTATACGAATAATAGAGATTAATATTAATGACTTCATACTATAATAAGCGGTCGGTTTAAATTGAACAGGTGATTGATTTCCATAAGTAATGCCGCCTCGCATTGATTGGCTCATCCTCCGTTAATACCTAATCTCCCATTAACAAGACGTGAATAAATTATATTTATAATTGATGATTAATTGCCGAAACCTCAAATATTTGATGCCAATACAATTGTGTTAATATTATATTCTATAAAGCGGACAAATTTAGGGATCGCCTTAAGTCACAAGGGTTTTTGTCGATAGCTTATTTTCAAGCTAATCTTAGTTGGCCACCGGTTTTTTTAAATAATCAATAAATATTATTATTATTTTGTAATTATATCAAAGATGAAGCTAGACTATAATCTGTATAATATAATGTGCCCACGTTATGTCGCAAGTAAATCTTCTCAGATTTAAATTGAATGCTAAGCTCTACGTTTTTATTCTATTGCGCACAACGGAGCATATAGGTCTGCTATACGGTAAGAGAACTCCGCCGCTCATAAACACACGCCACGTCTCAATCCGCGCATAGGTTGTGTTGCTTTTTACGGCGCTTTTAAAGGCCTCCGATATCCTCACTTATTCTGCGAAATACAGTACAAGTACTGTTTCACGCTGAGTATTTTGTGAGTCCGTGGTATCGCTTCGTACGAGCGGGCCCTATTGTGCGTCAGCATATGTTACAGCGTAACTCTCCCACGAAAAACTTATTTCATTTTTGGTGTGTTCACAGTTTTTATTTAACAATTTTGGCTGGCAATAAAAGGACCAAACAGTTTATTTCGAATTTTGAACAAAGAAATGCAATATACAACAATGACCCTTTTGGCATTTTTTATTACGCAGATGTGTCGAGTGAAATGTACAAGGCAAAAAGCGAGTTCGTGTAAGTAATGGCTGAATGTTGCCAGTTCCGGCCTTCGCGACTTTCCAATGAAAGCGACGCTCTGTTTTGCGCTCTCATTCCATTATTACCTCTGTGCTTACGTCAGCCTGTGTAACTAGAGTGCGTGCTCTATGATTCTATGCCCATATAGAGCACGTTGTCTACTGCCTACCTTTTTTACTGGTACAATTGGAATACGTTCCGACGGCTGGAGTTATTTGGTAAAACAAGTTTGCAATTAACTTACCATACAGAAACTTAATACTTGGATGTGCTGTCGTGAACTAGTACTTGTAATTTGTATTAATGAGCGTTTGAGACCCAAAAGTTACACCGCAAGGTGTAATAAAGACGGCAACATAACCAAAGCGTGGATTACGGCGCGATTTTCTGTCATATCTCCACATCAAGATATGCGACTGTCTCATTGTCCGCTATATATTAAAAAATGAATAGTTTGTACATAAAATATGTATATAAAAATATATATTCCATTATTCCGTGATATGGATCACATAACATTATAGAAATATTACTATTTCCATAGGTGTACTCTTACCATATAGGAGACCCAACTGCTCCGTTGTCAGCTATGCCATTAAAAAAATATGATCCATACTTACAAACTTTCGCGTTTATTATGTTAGTAAAATAAATACCTTTTGTACAATTACGGAATACGCTGGATGCAGGTCGCCTCCAACAGGTATGGAGGTCCAAGGGGGAGGCCTATGTCCATCAGTGGACGACTTACGGCTGAAATGATGATGATGATGATGTACTTAAACTTAATTCTAAAATATATCCTGTAATTGA